>KN490569.1:6499-21059 GCA_000787155.1 Scartelaos histophorus | reverse complement strand
GATGCAGTGTGAGCCCGGTGTAATGGTCTGTATGTGACGTGTTAGCACTAATATTTCAATTCACAAAGATTGCAGATTTCTTTAGAAACAGGGATAATTTTTACTGTCTTTCTAGTACATGTAATGAAAAGTAATGAAGTAATGAAAACAAACAGTGATACAAGTAATAATAAAAAAGTAAAGAGTAATTGTCACAACGTAACATCTGTTGTTGTTGTTGTTGTTTTTTTAAGTAATGTAATTGTAAGGAAAAAAAAACATTAAGTACTGCACAAAATCTGGATTTTTTGAAGGATAGACAAAAAAGAAAAGCAAAATCATATCAGAAGAAGCATAGAAAGAAACAATTATTTAATTAAATTCATTTTGTCTCCATAAACCTTTTGGAAACCATTACTTATACTCATGTAATAGTAGTGTTATTTCAATAACATAACTCAAGAAGGAGTAAAAATGTGCTCTTGGAAAAGTAATAGGAAAATTACAATTTCTTAAAAGGTCCTATATTGCACAAAATGGATTATTGTGAGCCTGAAGCCACGTTCTAATATTACTGTTAATTAATGTTACCTCAACAAAAGCTTATCTGGAGTTGTATTTAGTTTCACGCATGTTTGAGTAACTTTTTATTATTCACCTTTTTACATCTGAAAAGCTCAAAATGTTCTTTTACACATTTTACACCTTGTGATATCATGAAGCAGTAGTTTTACCTTTAACTCAATAGAGATTGGCAATTCCAGGGGTGGAATTATCCAAATGATTCTAGTGTGCTAGTGTGTATGGAGTTTAAAAACACAGTGGAGCACTTTCTGTATTAACACATGACATCACAAGGTGGAACAGAGTTTGAGAGAAGAACCCTAAATATGCAGGTTTGTATGTTAAACGTGTGAATTAAATGAAACAACTCCAGGTTTGTTTGTGATGAGAAAACATTACAACATTGAAGAAAAAAAGTATAATGTAAGTAAATGTTTTCTGCATATGTTTCAATGAGGGACCTGAGTGGTAGGTCCTGCACAAGTTTCACTAACTTTTACCTTGTTTTGGAGGTGTTTTCGGTGTGGGCTTCTTTATCCTGGCTTCACCTGTAAAAAAACATAAGTCAGTCAGATTAAACTTGAGACTTTGAGGTCACAAGGAGGACATGGTTCACAGGTTTTTACAGTGCATGCAGCGGCATCCAGAGGAGCGAGGAGGAAGAATGCAGGAGAGACTGTCCTATGGCCTTATATGGCCGTCCCAAAAATAGCCCTGTGTTCAGATGGCTGCAGGGGAAGAATCTCGCTCTGAAATATGAAATGTACAGGCTTTAAATAAACCTCTTTAAATAAAATGTGGTCTTCTCTTGGCCCCGCCCCTCAGTGGAAACATAAACATGCAGATTTCCAACACAAGTTATTCATGCTTTAAGGAAAACTCGGGCAAAGTTGTACCATCTAGACATGGGTCTCAGAAGTGGGCAAATTTTCATCCCTTACCATGGCAATTAACAATTTTACGAAATACGAAATACAGTAAAAAAAAATGTCATACAAGCCAGGACAAATGTATGACAATAACAGAAAAAAGAAAACAGACAAACAAAAAGCCTTCAATGCAATTTTAAGCCGTATAAACCAATATATACTCTTTTTAGGTAGATAAAATTAGAAGTTAGAAATTTACAATGAAATACTGGGTTACAATATTAAATATCTGATCAAAATGTAGACTCTGGGTCATATATTAAAGGTTAAATATGTCTATGTAGTCATTTTTCAACAATACAAAGTAAATGAAGATCTTCTGCTTGTTAGAATTAAATGTCACTATAAAGATGTGGGGCTTATCTGTTCTGCAGTTTTAAAGAGGAAATCAGTGGTCTATTACTCTGTTGTTTTAGACTAATATTGCAATTTACAATGAAAACAATGGTATGTGTGTAGGTGCTAATAAGAAACTACTTCAGCCTTCTCTTTTGGGTATGCTTTTATCTAATGAATGCATGTAATAGAAACAAAATGTAAAGAAAAAAAGCCTAAATAAACTTAAAGGTGCATTGTCTAACTGGAAAGGAAACCCCGCGCACAGTCAGAATACCTGTTTCGACCTAGCAGGTGATGTATTCCCAACCAAAAAGTTAAAATCTAAAATAATGATAATGATGATAACTGTCTTGCCCAACAACACACCAATGTTACATGTGGGACCATATCTCCAAAACAACAGTGTAATAATATTTGTGCTTAACCTATTTCAAAATCAGCATCTTGGTGCCAGGACATGGAGACTTTGTTAATGTCAGTTCTACTACATGACACACCAGAGATTAAAAATCCAAAAGCAGTTTCACAGGCTTGAGTGATGATGCATAATATTAAACATTTACTAAGAAGTGAGATCCAGATAACTGAGAAACTATAGAATATATAAGCAACTTGAAAGCGAAACACAATATTCGGGTGCGTTTATACTTGTACAAGCACCACATTGAAATTGGCACTGGGACTACACCAGAACTTAACCAGGACTAAACCAAATCTATATCTGGACTAAACTGGGCTCAAACCAGGACCACTCCAGTCTTACTTACAATACAATTGGTAGGAAAATTTTGACCACTTGCAAAAAAATGTTAAATTACTTAAATAAGGCCACAACAAGGCCTTTATTTTTGTTTATCACATTTTAAAAATTTAAATAAGAACCATGTTGTATGTGTGTGGTGTATATATGTTGTTAAAGGGGCACTGCGTAACTTTTCTGGTAGAGAATCTGCTACCTGCTTGTCTCCATGGAGATGTCTGGAATGTCCCGGTATAGCATTAAACTAATCCATCTTGCATCTGCTCAATAGCACAGGTTTTATTGACTAAAAAACGTACATTCTTACTTTGAGTGGGCTCGCCTCTCCACAGATCTGACATGTAATTTGGCCTTGTGGTCTCACCTGTTGTCTCTATTGGAATAATACATGTAATGCCATATTGTGGACATTCCAGGAAGTACCTCCAAGGAAAGAAGCATTTACAAGACGTTACACAGTGCACCTTAAAAATATATGTATATATGAGGAAAAAATGAAATCGTTTGACTAGTCGACAACTAAAATAGTCGTCATCTCCAGCCATAGACTCTTTATAGTATTTTATGCACGCTAAAGCTACAGTATGGCCCATAGACACAACAACATGATGACTCCTCCACAGTCAGAGCAGTGGCAGTAGTATTTATAGCAGGATGTGGGGAGGACATGCTGTTGCTGTGCTGACAGACAGTGGCCTCAGTCCCATCATGTCATCACACTCACACCTACTTAGTGCTGTGATAAATAGACTGCTGATAAGCCACTATACAGGTCAATGGGGTCATATGAAGAGATTGTAGAATGGATAAAGTTTGGTGCATGGACCTCAGCAGGTAGAGATATTCAGGAAGCAATAAAACAGGAAGGATGATCAATAATTTAAAAAAGCTGTATTTAAAACACTGACTGTTTTACAAATTACCTACAGATTAAAAAAGGAAGTCTGACCATCTCTAGAATGAGCAGTATATCTATTGTGCAATGCCCCAGTCAAATAAACAGATAAATGAACAAAACAAGATAAATAATGCAATAGGCTTACAAGTTATAACATTGCCTCAATACTAAAAATCAGTGAAAGGGAAAGGCTCAATACTCGATTCATATTTTAGTGAATCAAAGTTCCTAAAAAACACACTTTTGAATGGAGTTTTCAGCTGTAATTTTTCTGATGTTGGTCCTGTCACCTGCTTGTAACCATAGAGCATTGTCTAAAATGTTCCACAATATGGAATTAATCTTTATATCTTAACAGAGACAAGCAGGTGATCCCACTAGGCCAGACTAGGATGATATTTGTGCATAGAAAACTTTTGTAACTGAATTACCAAACTAACAGTGTTAAAACATTGCACTACATTACATTACATTATACATTGCACTTTTAACTTGTAAATATTTATTGTATTGTATATTTGTATATTGTATATTGTGTATTGTAGTTGTTTTGTGTTTGTGTTGTCTCCCCTTCCCAGGAATACAGATGGAAATGAGCTTTTTTGTTATGAGCTACAATCTGGTACAAACATCTCACTGTGCTTAATGTAATTGTGCACTGTCCTAATAAACCAATAAAATAAAATTAATTGATTAATGCAAGAGAGACAAGCTTATCACCATACTGAGGGACATTTTGAATCTCCATGGAGACAATCAGATTACAAAAGTTAAACAATGCATATTTCACTCAACAGCCTGTGGCATTACATTAATTAGTAGTTATCAATACAAGCAATCACTCTCATTCACTTACACTGCAGGGTGGAAGAATTCCTCTGTATAATGAATACTGTACACTATGTATCTTCCAGGGTTTGCCACTTGCTTGTCACAGTGCAGTTGTTGCTTTATTCATAATGTTCCACAGTATGGCATTAAATGTATCTGTCTTACATCCAATTACATATGTTTGACATCTCATAAACACCTTAGAAACATGCACTGTTACTGTGAGCAGACTGGTCTCTCCACCAATCTGTAACTTTACCTGGTGATATCATCTGCTTGTCTCCATTGAGATAAACATGTTAAATGTCAAACTGTGGTGTACGGTCGTCCAAAGCAGGAAAAAATATGTGACAAAGACTTTTTGATGAAACTTAATTTAGAAATAGCTTTGGGACGTCAGCTATTTGACTGTGACTGCACTTATTCACTTTTATATTGTTGTTCCTTGCATTTGCACCTCTACAAGAACTTTGGTGTGCGTTTTCTGTTTCATTTAAATGCCATACTGTGGAACATTCCAGGCAAAACAATAAAATCTCTATGGAGCCAAGTAGAAGATGGACCAGAGCAAAAAAGTGAACCAAACCCATAGTGAGAGTGAGGAAACATGTCCTGCCTAACCTCAGCTGAACTCTGGAGGAGAGAATACATTGCATCTTTAACAAAAAACTAGTGAAAATGAAAATTATAACATCTGACAAATAAACAAGAGTGGTGACAGGAGATATATCTACAGTACAAGTACAAATTTTTTAACCCACTTTTTCATTTATGTTGTATATAATAGTGGACTTATATAACTTTACTGCATAATGGCATACATCTTGCATATAATTGATGTATGTGATGCAACTAAAATGTAGTAAGTAAGAAAAAACATGAAATGAAAAGGTGTGTCCAAACTTTTGACTGGTAGTGCAGGTGAAGAATAGCACTGTGTGTAATTATGGACGTTCTCCAGGAAGTGTGTTCACTAGAATCCTGGACATAGCTCTGAGCTCCGGTTCAGATGAGACAGGTCACCCACCAGCACCAAAAAGCCCAATAAACAGAGCAACAGTAAATATGGGCGAGTATGTATCACACCTGTACAGAAACTCACATCATCAAGTAATATTAGATCAACAGGATTTAACATCAGAAAGTTGCGTTATATTCTGATCTGTCATATGTCAACATACTGGGAGTTTGATTCATTCACACATTTCTAACACAAAAACCCTGCATATATATTCTGTGTTCTTCTCTCAAATACAAAATCTGTTCAAGTTGTGATGTTATATGTTAATACAGGAAGTGCTTCACTGCGTTTGTAAACTTCAGACCTTCTTCACTAGAATCATTTGAATGTCAGGGCTGGAATTGCAATACAGGAAGTGCTTCACTGCATTTGTAAACTTCAGACCCCTTCTTCACAAGAATCATTTGAATGTCAGCCCTGGAATTGCCTTCTCTACTGAACTAAAGGTAAAAGGTAGACTGATTTTAAAGGGTTACTGAAACATGTGTGAATGAAACAAAACACAGCTCCAGGTATGTTTTTGAGGGGATAACGGCATTATAACATGGCTAAAATCTCACAAGAGTTAATTTAGCTTCATACAAGACCTTAAATATGTTGGTTTAAGGTTTCATTTCAGATTAAGCAGGGAGTGACTATGGTTAAGGTCAGGATCTGAAATGAATATCACTGTAATGTCCCCATTAGACATGCAAACTCCACAGCTCGGCAACAACTACTTCATTTATTTAATTTAATTCAATCAAGGCACATCCTTGGGCAGGAAAACCAACATTTCCTAAATTCTTGAAATATGGACGTTTGAACAAAAGGTCAAAGGTCATGAAGTTTGTGTCAGAAAAGGCTAAATGCTATCATTTAAGTGGACATATCACACATTATTTGTAAGACAAGTTTGGAATACCAAAACCCTAAGCAAAGTCCCCATTTCCAAGCTATTTAAGATGTACAATTTAAGATTTGCATGAGAGTTCACTCTGCAATCATTAATGAACAACGGAAAAAGTTGTTTAGCAGCAATTTAGCTAGGAGATCACACTAATGTATCCATGTGTTTGTAGTTAAAACTGTTTGGGAAACTTTGGTGTTTTAGATCTAACGAGGTGAGCTATGAGCATTTGGACAAAGACAAACAACATTTAAGTGGAACTAAAAGAATCTCTTCTTTTTTAATTAGATTAATCTGTTTGCACATGCCCCCTGTTAAAATAAACAATACATTAAACTAAACACAAAGTCAACTGTTTGTTACTACACAGTATATTTGGGGTTTTAACAGTATTGTGTATGGTTCCTAGTCCTTTTTGGCACATGTGGTGCTAAAAAACTGAGCACGTGCTACTTCCAGGGCCCACAGATATTTCAAGTTACTAAATAATATCACGCAGGACTAAACTGATCACACCGGGTGTTTCTCCTCCCCCTTCACTCAGTTCTTTAGTCCTTCAGGTAATGCCCGGTTTAGCAGCTCTATTGTATTTGCAGTGTGGTTGTGGGCAGAGTTTAGGTGTTTAATCCCACTTTAATGGAACAAGCGTGTAGGAAATAAAAGTAAAGTAAAAGTAGAGCCTGTGTTAGTCTAGTCTTAGTTGAAATAAATATGAACGCTGTACTTTGGAACATTCTTTTGGAACATCCCTGTGAAGGCCAGAGGCTAACCAAAGTGCATCTTCAAGGTCTATTTGAACCACTGTATTGTTTTGCAACCTACATCTTATTTTTCAGCAATGACAATTTTTACTTCTCAGTCAATCATTCTTCAGGTCATTCATCAATGAACTTTTGTCCCCCTCCATCATCTTTCTGTTTCAGCTACAATACGCCACTGCACCACCACCACCACGGCAGAAGAAACATCAGCCCCTTCAGCCTCCCTGTCTCCTCTGCACCAGTGTCAACACCATTATCCTTTCTGTTCCCTGTCTTTATAAAGCTGCACCATGTAGCTTTTCTAGTGGGGGTTCCACCATTTGCTTCTCTCCATGTCGATGCTGTTGATGTTGTTTTTTGAAAGCTAATGACCTATTTGATCACTGGTGTTATTATGGTCAAAACTCTGTTAAAAACATGCCTTCTAACTGTTGGCCGCTCCATAGATTTGACCTGTGACTTTGCCTGGTGGCCTCATCCGCTAGTTTCCAAGATATGTTTTATTCCATACTGTAGAACAGACACACATTCGTATCGCTTTTGTATATTTATGGAAAATTGCCATATGGGAGCATGGATGACGTAGGCTTGTGGCTTGAACGTTGGGATAGGGCCTGGGAAGGATCACTAGATTACTGAAAGATGCATATAAAACCACTTCAGGCATGTTTCCAATGTGGGAACAATATTATAACACGGTAAAAAGCTTAAAAAGTCAGCTAAATTGAGACATTTTTTATAAAGTGCTTTTTGACCTTCAAGGGTTAGGACTAAAGCCATTTTCTATCAAGGAACCACTCACCCATTCAAGCACATTCAAACACCAACGTGCGCACACACTGGGGGCAAGGGGGGTTAAGTGTCTTGCCCAAGGACACAATAACAGCATTCACCTGTGGGAGCTCTTTAAAGGTGCATGCATTAGGGGTGATTCTATTGCTCAAAAACACAGTAACTCCTTCTGTGAATAGGGGCTACTCCCCACAGATTTGAATTGTAATCCCCTTGTGATAGATCTCTTGTCATAGGTTTAATTGATACTGTGGAACATTCTAGATAATGCAATAATATTTCCAAGGAGACAAGCAGGTAGCAGACCCTCGACCAGAACACTTACACAATGCATCTTTGAGTTTTGCATGGATCCCGACAAACAACACCTCCGCAAGTTACAATCCTTAACATCAACTGTCACATTTCGCAAACATCTCCTTATCCAAGTTCCCGAAGTTTCATTTTTACAAGCTCGTAAGAACAGAGTGGTGCCCTGCTCGGTGATATGCCCATTTATACTCGCGCTTTTAACAAGAGGAGGACACGTTCGTATGGTTTTGCAGATGAGCTCTTCCAAACTTGGGCCCCGGGGCTGGAGACGGCGGAGGTGCTCTTCTTAAAAGGAGAGCGGAGCTGTGTTTAGTGAGCGCCGTGTGGAGGGAAAACAGTCTGCCCCTGCGGAGGAAAGACGGCCTTATATGGAAGTGGTGCCGAGGGGCCAGTGTCAGGGTGAGGCTCACAGACACTTATGTACAACTTTACACTAGTGCTAAGTCAAGCTAACACGTGAGAAGTACACGAAACTGCAGAAATATCAATATATCGTATAGTATAATCTAGTGACACAGTCTTGTTATCGATATATTTTTGGTATATTTTACTAAATGATTTTGTGAATTGTGTTGCTACAGGAAGAAAATTCATTTAGATGGACAGAGATTGAACGAGGATGAGAAAAAACAAGATTGTAACATAATCCGCAATATATAAATTTGCACAATTTAATCAAATTTTGGCCTCACATTTGTTTTAATATTTCCGTTTCCATTCTAGTACTGCTTTTTGAAACGATACGACTTGACTCACCAACAATCCAAATGTTAGAAGCAATTTTGTCTCGCGAGATCTTGCACAATCCCTGCTCATGTGCAATACTTTTGACATATTCACTGTTTTGATGATTTAAATGGGTGTATTTCGTATTGACTTTTCACAGGTAGTAATTTAATAAAGATTTGAGTATCAGAGCCATTATTTAGATTTTATTTCTTACTAGATCTCTATCCATATCAAATCAAAATCTCACTGTATCAGGTCTTGAGGTATGTATCCTATGAGCAACTTAATGATACATACCCTTAAGGAGAAGACTTGTCGATGTTTATTTTTAAGAATATGCTAGTATTTTTTATGCAGAACCTTTTACTGTCTTCAAAATGTGATAAACAGAACTAGATCATTTAAAACAGTTTGCAGTGCTCCTAAGTTATTCCTCACTACTTCATGCATTCAGAACATCCCAATTATTAAGTTTATAAGCTGCTTCCCAACTTTCAGAGGCCACCACAGCAGTTTGCCATCACGAAAATGCTGAAACAACTAGCATACTAAGAGCAAACTTCCTGATTCTCAGAGGGACAACATACTGCAGTTTCACTTCTACCTTAACAGCTGCTTATGCATCTGTAATGTGGTATATAAATTTTACTTAAGCACACAGTTTGGATGCTATAAGGTTAGAGGAATTATGCAAAATCAGATTGTTATAACAGTGTTCTTTTATCATTAGCCTGCTCAAAGTTAGATATTGATTGACGCATGCATGTTTGATTTATCTTGTATCCTGCTTTTTAGGCTTGTGAAATAAATAAAACAAATTTAGATTATTTATAAGATTTAAATCGCGAAACCATTTTTCAAAAAACAAATAAAAATCGCTTTCAATATTTTAAAATATTTGAAGAAAAAAAATGCAGAAGTGTATGTATGATTTAGATTTTTGATTCCATAAATATTACCAAATTTTTCCCCAGATATGAGGTAAATATGTTAAAACCTAATACAGCTTTTGGTTGATAACTAATTCTTGGTTACAAAAACATTGGACATTGCGACCACATTGTATCCTATAATATTCCTATATATTTTGCGTATGATTCTCCAATGGGTTCTATTCACGCTTAAACAAACCAAAAAAACGGGAAATGTTGACTTCCTTTGGGTTCTGTTGGCGATAGTAAAAGGGAAAACAGAAAATGGCTCAGTTTTCCTCATCTAGATGCGATTGTATTTGCTTTCCTTTTATAAATTTCTCATTCATTTCTGTATTATAATGGCAGGTTGTGAAGACGCTGCTGCTGAATCCATGGTTTTATGACATGCCCATTGTCGGTCACATGTTTCCAAATGTCTTATGGTAAGTGTAAATAGGGCCGATTATGTGACCAGAAAGCAGGAAGTCTCTGAAATCCAGTTAAATCTAAAATGCCTCTTTCTGATCAGAATGGTCACTCCCTAAGCCCCAGCACCCCAGGTTAAAGGCTTTTTATTTGTCAGTAAAGCAAAACTAAATTTGTTCCTCAAGGCCAAGTGATTAAAAAAGAATTCTGGAGGTTCTCAGCTTTTACGACATGTTTTAGAGGGTTGATCATTGACATTGATTAGAAATAAATGGATTAGAAATGAATCTTGGTCTCATTTAAAATTCAAAATAACTGCAAAACCCTCACGGAACACAACCAATCTAAGATACCTTTCCAATATCCCTATTTTACCCACTTTGAATAATACATTTCATCGGTTAAAGCCCTGAAGTCTCCATTTTTATTCAGTGGTCCTCGCTCTGGTCTCTGAAACATGAGCCAGTAAACCCAACAACTCAGCAACAACTTAGTTTAATTGTTTCGTTTCATTCAATCAAGTCATATCCTTCGGTAGGTTTAGTATGGAGTTAAAACTTTTTATCTTCATGGAGGCTAAAGTTGCAGGTCAGATCTGTGGAGAGGCACGCTCAGTCAGAATCCCTGTTTTTCTAGGTATTTTTGAGCTATAAAACCACCTGTAATTGAACAAATGTAAGGTAAGGTAGAGCTGTTTAATGTCATACTTATACTTATATCCATAGAAACAAGCAGGTGACAAATCCTATCACAGAAAAGTTGCACAATGCGCCTTTAAACGGCCTGATGTCTCCATGTTTATTCAGCGGTGGTGGCTCTGGTCTGAAACGTGAGCCGGCTCTGGCTGTAAACACACTCGCTCGGCCCTGCACACAGAGGGGGCGGTGGAGGGAGGTTTAAGCCGGGATGATAAAGATAAGGCGCGCTTTTTCCACTGCACACAAAACATCCATTAAACGTCCATACCAGCGCAGATTAACGGTTTGATGCTCGGGTCACAGGGAGGGGAGCAAAATGTCAGACATGTCCCAAGAGGGGAGGCCTAGACTGACCCCAGCGTTAACAATACTACAGTATATTTATTCATTTACCTCAGTTATGTTTAAGTTTAGCTTTGTGTGTTAAAACGTGTGTGGATGAAACAAAATACTACTCCAAGTATGTTTTTGTTGTGGAAACATAACAGAAATCAGAAAATAGCATAATACAGACCATTTAAAGGTGCTCTATGTAACTTTTCTGTTTTCTTGTCTCCATGGAGATGGATTTCTGCTTGAATCACTTTTCTTTCCTTATGGGGATGTTGTTGCTTTGCCAAAAATGTGCTAGAGTATGGCATTGAAAAGGCACTATGAAAACATGGAACATTCTAGGCAAAGTGATAATATCTCCATGGAGACAATGCAGAAAACAGAAAAGTTACATAGAGCAAATTTAAAGGGCCCACTGTGCTATTTTCTGATGGGTCTTATGTTGTTTCCTCATCATAAACATAGGCTGTGAATTGTTACATATATTCACATTTGTTTAACAAGCAAAGCTTGAATATTTAGCCTGTGTTCTTCTCTCAAATGCTTTCTCCCACCTTGTGACACCAGGTTGTAATACAGGAAGTGTTCCATTGTGTTTTAAACTCCATAAATATGCAGGGATTATGAGTTAAAAGTGTGAATGAAACAAAATACGACCCAGGAAACAACATTATAAAGTAGAATAAAAAGTAGCATTATATGAGCCGTTTAACTTTATCACTTGAGTTTAAAGCCTGTATCACTCAGTCCAAGTAGACAGAATTTTCACTGTTGAGCAACCTCCATGTGTTTGAAAATTCACTGCAAGTGCAGTGGAAACACTAATAAACAGAAGTGGAGACAGGAAATGCACTGACCACTTGCTGACCTCATTCATCACTTTCCATTACATTCTTCCTGGTGTTATAAACCCAAATCTACTACTACTGAAGGGCTCACCACAAGCAAGTCATGCCTCTGGGTCAAGTTACAGGTCAGATCTGTAGAGTGGCGATCCCACTTGTTATTTCAACCAGACCACATACTTTAAAAGGTTACAGATAGTTGCTTTAGAGAACAAACTGATGAATTCAGGAAAAAGATGGGACCCCATTTTAATCTATTTAATCAGGAATCATAACAAAAATATTATACATTTTAAAATATAAGTAAATAATTATCATTATTTCACTACATAATTCCATGTATCTTGTGTCAATTATTTGATGTCTATACATTCTTATATGGAATTTAGAAAAATAAAGAAAAAAACATTGCATGAGATGGTGTGTCCAAACTTTTGAGTGGTAGCAAATATGTTACTCTACTCTTCTGGGTCCATATAACATAAACATGAGATGCATACTTATAATCTGGGCAGTATATGGATTAATTGTTGTTCTTTAGAATGACTTGACCTTCTTAGATCAGATTAGAACTCAATATCTGTGGAATAAGATCTTGTGATGAGATGGGCTTGGCTGTCTTCCCTGTGTTACGTAACACTGTAAATAACTTAGTAGTAGGAATATGCGCCTTAGTTCTGGTGTGGCCTCTGTATTGTAACGTTCTGTAATGGCTGATCATTTATTTCAGGAAATGTCAAAACACACACTAAAATGACTTGAATTCAGAATATTAATACAGGTTTTTATTATCTTAGAATGCACTTTTAACAACTTTGAGAGACCAGAGCGGCGTTTTGTTGTCACAGTACTGCTAACAACAACTAGCATGCTAATGTGCTATTAGACACTAACAGTACACCGCGCACTTATTTTCAACGCAAAGAGCTGCTAATACAAGACACACCTGATTGAAGTACAAGGAAAAAACTGTGGTACTAGTCCTTGTAATTTGTAATTTGCTGATTTTGCTAGTATTTTTGCACACCCTTCATGCAAAATACAATACAAAACCGAAAAGAATGTGCAACTTCTTCCGAGTAACATAAAAAAGGCAATCTGGACGGTCTTGAATATTATGTCAAAGGTGCGGTTTTACAACCTTACAATATACAAAAAAATTTAAAATTAAACAATCTAAATTATAAAAATCGACTTTGTCCCAAAATTTGTTAGAACACTCTAGCCCTGGTCTACATACAGTTCAAAGAACCAAATGGGTGCAAACAGGGGCTATGAGACATTCAGGGGCATCTAGTAATTAAAACTAAAACTTTGCAGCTATAAATGCTAATATAAACACCTATCATACAATTACAAATTTGACTTAGATAAGCAACATCTCATTTACACTGACAATTTGATTTTAGCTTTTACTTTCACTTTAACATGGGACTAAAACAATAAAACATCATATGGTAGTCCATAGTGGAGGGACTGTGGTTTATCGTCGCTGTTGATCTAAAACAGATTAGAACACGTCCAAACACATGTCTAATATTACTTGCCAGGCTGTTTCTTACCCCACGCATTCCTTACTACTGCCCCGACTTACTACTGTTCTTTTACTACCCCGACCAGCACCACACGCTTTGAAAACAGTTTACAAAAACGAGTGGATCATTCTGTTTGGAATGTTATGAGAATTTTGGGATGGAGGTCTTCAGCATTTGAGAGACACGTGATACAAATTAAGAGCTGTGGTCGGATGGTCTCAAGTTTGGACGCTTGATGGTCCGATTCAAGACCTTTCTGGATATGAAAAGAATATAGAAGGGACGGTTTGGACGTTTTACAGACTTGCATTATTGGGTTCTTTGACATTAAACCATGAAATCTTTGTTGTAATTTCCTGGTTTACTTGTACATGCATTTAGAAAAATCAGTTTAAATGGGACTAGGCCTGTTATAGTGGGTGAAACACTTCATTATCCATGAATCTACGGTGGTCTTTAGTGGAGGTGTGAGTGAGGGTTTAGAGAGTGTTAAGTCCCAAAGACCAGGCCTCAGCGGGGGGTGGAGAAGTGCCCAGAAGCTCCTCGTGATGGAGAACTTAACACTTGGCTGGAGTCAGTGCTTAAGCGTTCACAAGTGTTTATGGGTTTTCGGCTTCACACCAATGAAGGAGAACTAAGGACCCATCCTGGATAAGAACTTCAAACGGAAGCACAAAACAAAGCCACACTACCCATAGAAGATTTTCCATAGAAGCTGAAAAGACACAAAAAAGTACTGCAAGAGCAAGAATGGTACACCCTGAACTAAGTTTGTCAAAAGATCCGATATCAAAACTACATACGCATTGGAGCAGGTATCGATACTAAAAAAATAATGGAAATGAACCTGAATATCTTTAGAATGATCTTGAGCTGTATCAGAACAAGTATAAGAGCACATAAACCACTATGGAACGTCCCTGGACTGACAGATTACAAAGATATAAGACTGCATGAGAATATAAAAGAAAATACCATGATTTTGATATGATTATATGTTGAAAA
>KN490566.1:0-27509 GCA_000787155.1 Scartelaos histophorus | reverse complement strand
ACACCTCCCTGACCTGTGCATCAGCGCACTATAACTGAGTGTCTGGTGTCAGCCCAGGCCTCTGTAAAGGATACTCCCATTGTGCTGCTATTGTCCAGACTGTGAGCTGTGAGCTGTGAAGCGTGAGGTGTGAGGTGTGGGCACACGGTACAGCACAGTGTTAATATTTCATGTGTTGTTTCCACGTCAGATGGACTACACTGGGGTGGAGCAGAACTCGCCCTGCTTCTCCTGCTCAGACCCCATCACCCAGAAGAACTGCAAGTGCTCCATGGACTTCAAACTGGACAAGCTCTTTGAGGTATGGGGTATTAACTGTGACTGTAATAACACATTGAGGTCATCATGCCATTGATTGGATACTCCTGCTCTAAAGCTAACATCATCACAACAAAGGGCCAACCCCAACTCTTTTTAGGACAACACGTGATTATGCAACCATGAATGAATCAAGCCAAACACAACTGACTTACTCTGAGTAAACTAATGATGAGGGGAAAAGTATTATTGTAGTTAGGCAGTACTATGTGTGTTTGTGTCCACAGGGTCCAGTCTTCTTTTATTATGCCTTGACCAACTACTTCCAGAACCAGAGGAGCTACGGAGCATCCAAAGACGCCTATCAGCTGTCTGGAGACCTGGACAACTTTAAGGTAGTGCTACTATATCACATAGGACTGAGGGGTTAAAGGTGCACAGTTAATACCGCAGTGACATCACATCGGGGGTGTTGTACATGAATGCCCATGATGGAATATTCAGCAATTACCATGGTGGCACAATACACAACAAACATTGTTAAAAACTTTTTCCAGATCCTGTAATCAGTAATGAGTCTGTTTGGGTGTTTTTTGTGATTTTCAAAAAAAAATAAAAGTCTAATCCTAGTTAGCTTGTGACTGTAACTTTTTTATAACAGCACGAATCAGCTCACCTGTCAGAGTTCCAAATAAACTAGTTCTTTATGGTCAGATTGTGTTAAAATACACCTCAGATTAATGTCTAACAGAGAGCTTAAGACAGACCAGTGCTTTTAGTTAGCATCACAACACCAGGGAATGTTGAATACATCAGCTGCAAAATATCAACAGAAGATTTCAGACCCTCCACCTAAAAACTTAGATAGTGCCCCTTTGGTGTTGCATTTGAGATTTAGATTTGCAATCTTTTTAAATTAGTATTAACATTTGAGAGAAAACTGAAATATGAACTAAATTAAAGGTGATTGTCACTGTCTTAAAAATAGAACTGATTCATTTTAAACAGTTTCCAGTGGTCCAAAGTTATTACTCACTCACCTCATACATTCTGAGCATCTTAATTATTCACCAAGATGAGTTTATAAGCACTTTTCACAACTGGCAGAGACCACAGCGGAGTTTTGTCACCACTGTAAGATAACAATTAGCATGCTAATGCGCACTGATTATCGCACAATAACACGCTTAATAATTAGTTGCAGACAGCACACAGCAGACTTATTTTGACCTCAGGAGTTGCTTATACTTGTACTATACATCTGTACTGTGGCAAGGCACAGTTTTGATCAAAAACAAGGAAAAACATTCCTGTAGAATAGACTTGATACTCAATACCGATACCTATTTCATGATGATAATAAACAACTTTCTCTGGACAATAGAATGTGATTTTCAACATTGAATTCTAGTACTTTGTTTTCTATTCCCATGTGCTCTTATATGTGTGTAATCCTCAGTGATCCAGGTAGGTTCCATAATACAGCTCAAGATCATTCTAAAGACATTCAGGAAAGGTTTGTTTCCATCCTGTGAGACTTTTTAGTATTGTTACCTGTTCAAATGAGTATCGATTTGTATCTGACTTTCAATATTTTAATAACTCTACAGAGGATGTCATATTTACTAAACAAATGCACATCCAATTAGTCAAATCTTGACATTCTTGTAGCCCTCTCTTGTTTGTATCCAATTGATTTTTTTGTTTTTCTGTCAACAGGCTCCAGATTCAGATTGTTCACCGTATCAGTATGATGCCAACGACATGCCCATTGTGCCTTGTGGCTCATTACCAAACAGCATGTTCAACGGTGAGAACACGTGAAGATCATATAGCGACTATGGCCATGTCTTAATTTCCTTTCTTCGCTTCCTTCTACTTGATCTCCCTCCTCGATCCTCAGAAAGAAGGAGTAAATCTGAGGGAGGCTTCAGGAGGAGACATCACATAAAAGAATCAAACTTTATTGGTCTCAGTGAGGAGTTTAGATCCTCTCTCCTCCTTGTGTCTCCTCTGTGGGCGGGACTTCCTCACCCATTTCCTGCAGAATCGAGGAGATGAATCAAGGAGATGGAAGTGAGGAAAGAGAAACAAGAAGCAGCCCGTGTGAAGGTCACGTACTCGTCTGGTACGTATGTATGTTCTGTGCGCCCAGATACGTTTACGCTCTATCGGCTGGTGGACAAGGAGAAGAAGGTGGTGCCTCTGGACGGCAAAGGGATTGCCTGGTGGACGGACTACAACATCAAGTACAGGAACCCCAGTGTGACCCCGCTCAAGAACGCCTTCAATGGTAACACAACACTGAGTTCTCTTCTGATCAACACAGTAATGCACACCACTAACAACGTACAATTAACCACTAAAGTTGATAAATCTCACTTTATACTGTTGTTTGGGAGGTTACTCTAGATTATTCTGTTCACTTGCTGTCATTTTTAATTGTTTCATTTATACAATACAATATGCAACAGTAGAATAAAGAAAAGTGTATTAAGCATGTCTTCAGAACAGTAATTGCAGGTTTGTGGTTTTCATTGTTCTGCTTTTGAGGATTGCTTTCAACTTGAGTAATTCCGGTACGATTCTCTTCCACTTGTATTTTCAGAAAAGTCCAAAATCTCAGTCACTCCAACAGGTCATAATATTAAAAGCTTTATTACCACATGACACGTTTGGATCCTTCATAAGGGCAAACTCAAGATGGCTGCCTCAGCTCTCTAAAGCTGACCACATGTCCCAGGCGGGAGGCCACCATTGGCTGTATATATAAATGGACATGGCTAACCTGGAAGCCTCAGTGTTCCAAATAGGCTCTTCCAACTCATTGTGACCCTTCGTATTAACCTGCTCCACATGATCCTAGGGTTTTTATTTCGATATTTTGTCTGTTAATAAATTTCTGTTCCAAATGTATCCTCTGTAACTGCTGGCAATGTGAGCTTTGTTTGAGTGGAGCCGAACGCTGTGGGTGACTTTGCCTTACTACTTTATACAGTCTATGGAAGGCCCCAAGTCACCTGGTACATGATGCAAGTTTTATATGTACATAAAACAGTTATATTTCTTAAAAAGCAGTTTTCTAAGAGTTTATGATTTGAAGATTTGTTGAAACAATGGAATGTCATTGCTTTAAGGGTATATAGAGAACCTTTTACACACATACTGTACCTTTTGCATAGAAATGACAAAAAATACCACATCTTTCACAAACTCCATCACTTTTCCTTTCTGCTGTTTGTCACATAGAAATACTGATTAAATTAGAATAGATACCATTTACCAGTTAATGGCCTGTAGTCGCACTATAACTGCTGGAGGGCCTGGTTGTGTTGACTCTTGTGTTGCTCTGTTGCAGGTACTGTAAAGCCCCTGTTCTGGCCCAAGCCTGCGTACGAGCTGGACCCGACAGACCCCGCCAACAACGGCTTCATCAACCAAGACTTCCTCGTGTGGATGAGACGCGCCGCCCTGCCCAACTTCAGGAAGCTGTACCGCAGAATCACAGAGGGGGATTATGCTGAGGGGCTGCCCGCCGGGAACTACACTCTGGAGATCAACTACAGTATCCTTCTACAGGGATTTATTTATGTTATAAGAAAGGAGGAGGGAGTCGGGGGAGCAGAAGATAGGGTCAGGATTTGTCTATGGATTCTACATTCTTTAGTTGGCTGCATAGGTTTGAAGGGAGCCTGTTTCATATTGACCATCAAAGACACAGTTGCTCACTGGTTGAGACATTCTTTCTCAGAGGAAGCAGGCAAATCCTCTGCTGTGTAAGTAAATAAGCTAGTCAAATCCTCCTTCACGTGATGTCTTCACAGTGAAATGAGATATGAAAAACATGTGTTACCATCTTTATTGTATATTTACATGGTACAAATGGGATCACTAGAATAATGAGAGAGCTCAGTAATTAGGTCATATTATTGGCTGTGTTTATATGCACATTTTTTTAAAAACAAAAATACAAAGTGCCAGATAGACACTTTTTTTCTCATTCTCAGTTTATGGACAGACCAGGCTTCATGTAAAGTTCAGAACCTCCAGAATTCCCTCCCTGAGCTGCAGTGGCTGCACTAGCACTGACTCAGGACTGGTGCAGGTGCTGGCCTTTAGGGAGTGACCATTTAGAACTGGGAGAGGCATTTTAGGTTTAAAGACACTGGATTTCAGCATTGAAACTGGCAACCCAAATGAGAGAGTCATGTGAGGCTCATTCTGCTTTCTGATTGGATAAATGGCAAATTAACACATAACACTTGTAAAACAAGAGGTTGTTTATCAGTTTTAAAGAAGAACATATTTACCTTGCATTTGGGGACACATACGTTGTGCTCATGGATTTTAAATCAAAATCTTACATACAGTTCATATAATCAGTGGATTTTAGAGCTGTTGTAGTTTGAAGTAGAGAACCCTTTGCACATTTTTTTTTAACTTCAGAAAGAAAACCTATTGTATTCTTGATTTTACTTTTATACAGTTTGACTAAATTAAAACAAAGTTTTAAAATATTTGGCCCTATTCAAACCCAAAACTGTACACAATAAATGAACAAACCTGATGTGATGTGCAGTAGTTTCATTAGGATACACGCTGATTTGTAATGTGATAACACTCTGAAGGGGCAGTGACCTACTGCAGAGAGCAAAGGGAGGGGGGACTCAGAGCATCACAATAACCATCAGATTATAATCAGATTTTTGGTGTGCACTGCTGAATGTTGGAGCCCTTAACCCCGTACCCAGACTACCCAGTCCTGGAGTTCGATGGTAGGAAGAAGGTGGTATTCAGTAACGTCTCCTGGATGGGGGGCAAAAACGAGTTCCTGGGCATCGCATACCTGGTGATCGGCTCCCTCTGCCTTGTCATGTCCGTGGTCATGCTCATCGTCTACGCCAAGTTCAAGTTCCCCGAAGGAGAGGAAGAAGGCTAGGATTTTGAACTGTCACTGCACTCCTGGATTACAGCCATACTATAATTTATTATTTTAACGGATTCAGACTTCTATAAGCGCATCAAGCTAACTTTCTGATGGAGGGTCCATCAGAGACTTATTAAATTACTTATTAATTTACTTTAAATCACTTGAAATACTGTGGAACATTCCAGGCAGAGCTCTCCATAAAAACAAGCAGGTGACGGACCTTCCACCAGAATGCCACTTTACCCAATGCACCTTTTAATATCAGCTTGAAAATAATTTGTCAATATATGAGGTTTACATATGATAAAACTCTTCGATAAAACACAAGTTATCATCGTAGAAAAGTAAATATGTATTTTAGCTGTGTAGAAGTAAGGAGTGAATGATTTGAATTCAGAATGGTAAAGTGCGTATGACAGGTTTTTAACGTTCTTTAATTTTGGCTGAATTTGGTGGGATAATAGTAACCGTAAATAATTTTAAAGATTTTCACTAATGAAGAATCCGTTGTAAAAATAATTGATAACATTATTTTAGGAGAATTCTGTCCCAAGGTTCAGCACATTTTGGATGTAATACATTAGATGAGTTTGGCCCAGCTGACTGCACAGTTGCTTGGTATCAGTGATGGAATTCCACTGATGACATGATTTCCAGCCAAGAAGTAACAATTTTTGCCTAAAATGAGTTACTTGAGCACTGAAATCAGCGAGACAGGACACAGCTCCAGATTCACTCGTCTTTGTAAAGTTTTGTCATAGTGTTTAGTTCTGGCTGGACAGGTAAAAACTGGGAGTAAATATAAGGATGAGAACTTCGCACATCAATTCCTCAAAATGGGTGCGTTGGAGGAGAGAGAGCAACTCAAGAACATATAGAAAAATCTCGCACACAGTCTTACTTGCAAATTGTGAAGATTTATTAGGACATGCAATGTTTCGGCACTAGGCCTTCATCAGACAAAAAAAAAATAATATTTGTCTGATTGCAGACAAATAGTTGCATGTCCTAATAAATCTTCACAATTTGCAAGTAAGACGGTGTGTGGGATTTTTCTATATGTTCTTGAAAAACTGGGAGAAAAAAAGAGGAAAGTCTGTGCTAAATCTTAAACATGACATTACTGTGATTTAGTAAAATGTGTAGTCTTAACCTGTCATAGTCACTTTAAATCATGTTTTGAGAAAATGTGAACTCTTGGATGGTAATTTTTCACCACTTGGGATTAGACAAATTTTTTTAACATTAGAAACACAAATAATTGTTGTCAAAATGGCTAATCAGTCAAGATAATGATTTGAAGTAATTTGGAACTCTTTGTCAGTGCTGAAAGCTTGACAGAGAAATCTTTGACATTTTTAGGTTTGAAGCCATTTTGTTTGTGAAAATTGTTACATGAATCTTGTTTGCTGAATAGGTTATCAGGTGAATATTTTTTCAGGTTCTTTCTCAGGATCTACAGTGCCTCTCTTTGTGCCATAAGATCATAGACTGTTTATACAGTTTGTGCATAGGATACAGCCATGACAGGAGGTGTGATCATCAGTTTGTAAATGATGTACATGAGTATAGCTCAGGGATATCCAATGTTGTTAAATGGTTGTGTTGTTTTATTCTGTATTTATTCAATAAAAGAGTGTGGAAAGTACTCTGTCTTTATAGTGTGTTCTATATGTGTTTTTAGTGCAGTCCCAGAGCTGAGGAGTTTGAAAACACACCAAACCAAAACTCAACAAACCCAATTCAACATGTATTATTGCTGCTGTATTTCATTCTGCAGTGGGTGTCCTGGGCATGGGTCTAAAATCCTGGTACATGAGTTTGTGAGTTTGTTACTTCCCTACTGGCCATGCTTAAAACAGACCCACCACCAGAGGGAGCTACAATAATAAACCCAACTAAACACACACTAGAACAGGGGTGGGCAAATCTTTTTTCCATGGAGCCACATGAGAAACAGAAAATATTGTGGAGTGCCGGACCAAAAATGCTTAACTCAATTCTGCTAAATATGAATTGGATTTCTTTATAAAAATGCAGTAAACATCATTGTTCTGACGCGGTGGCCAGTCTGGTAAGAGTGTCATAAGCATAACCCTGCACAATAGTTTCTAGTTTTTCATGTGGCCCCATGGAAAAAATGATTGCCTGACCCTGTTCTATAATACATCTATGTATAATAGACACTCCCTTCCTCCCCCTGGCTGCACACATGCAGCAGTGGAGAAAAAGATTGACCAAAATGCATTGTGGGAATTGTAGTTTTTTTTGACAGTTGAACGGATTAGTGTTGTGGGTTTTAGAACTACAAATCCCAGAATTCCTTGCGCGCATAAACGAACGTGTTTCGTTGCGGCGCTGTGACAGCGGCAGTCTGTCTCTAAGCATAGAGACAGCACAGCCTCAGCGTCATTGTTCAATTACTAGAACTGCAAACCCCGCGGTGTCCGGGACCTGTCCAACATGTCTGACGGCGGAGGGACGGAGGAGAACTCCGGCGGGACCATGGAGGTGTCCACGGCGCAGACCGTGGCGGACATCTCCGTGTTGCAGAAGCACATCCGAAAGCTGGTGCCGCTGCTGCTGGAAGATGGCGGCGAGGCTCCGTCCTCCCTGGAGTCCGCCCTGGAGGAGAAGAGCTCCGTGGAGCAGATGAGGAAGTTCCTCTCAGACCCACAGATCCACACCATCCTGGTGGAGAGGAGCTGTCTCAAAGGTCTGTCCTGTATTATTCTCGCTGCGATGGCAGGTTGGCAGTGTCATTATAACCCTGTGACCCACATATTTATGCTTATGCAGTGGACCGGTGATTGTTGATTATTAAGCCACAGGGGCACACGCATATCAGACATCATAAGTTTATCATTTTATTCTTTATAAAATGTGCTGACGCACTGCGCCACACCTGTGGCCTTTCCAGCGTTCTGTCCCCAGGAGAACCAGGGATCTGTGTATGCCCCACCCGGCTTCTGTTGTGGGCTGTGTAACCCAGGATAAACACCTTTATTTCACTGAGTCATGCGCGTTGTCCTGCTTCAATAGATACATTCTCCTGCGCGCCCCTCGGGTAACATAACCCCACAGCACTGGGAGACTGTGTTGTTTTACCCACTCTGGCTCAGCACATGATGCTCCAGTGGCTCTGGTCTGGTGTTTGGACTCTAAAATAGCACAGTAACAGTACATAATAACAGCACATAATGGATATGATCTGATCCCGCGATGTCTGCAGCCGTATGAGCCATGACTTTCTTAAATGGGTGTGGTGCTGTGTGACAAGACCAGCTCAGAATGCAGATCAGCACCAGATACATTGTTTCAAAGTATGTGATTCTGAGGCTGTTAAGGAGAGTGCATTAAAACGTGATCCCTTGTTTTGCCACAGAGGATGTTGGAGATGAAGGAGAGGAGGAGAGGGAGAGCATCAACTACAACGTCAGCATCGACATCCACTATGGAATCAAATCTAACAGGTATTTAACTTCAACACGGTTTTCTTTCATAAACTAAAATATCTTCAAACTAGTTTGAGAGTAAAACGATAATCAGCCATTCAACCATGAATCAAATGTCACTTCCGCTTAACAAGCAACGCAAAACATGACACAAGACTATATACAATAAAATGAAACCAGAGAAGATTTTAATTTGACTTTTTAAATTACACAAATGGTTGTAACTATATCAATCTAGACTGGTCATCATCAAACCAACTGAGCCCTGCACTTTTTGCTAGAATTGTACATAGTGGTACTTTTTAAAACTGCAGATTTGTATTTATTTTTTTCACTGTGATAATAAGGTTTGGTCTATGATTATCAGCCAGTGAGCGTACTGAACTTTACAAGAACTGTTAGATGTATGTCTCTGGATTCTGGTTCTATATTTTGTTCTGATGGAGGTTTGTCACTCTTTTTGGTCCGATATAATACAGTTAGAACATGGTCAAAAGCTCAGAAAAGTTTATTTTTACATATGATGTTCCCTTTACCTATTCCTACAGTAATTTTTGCACTGCCAGTGCTTAGAATCTCTTCTTATGTCTCCCTTAGCCTGGCCCTGATCAAACGCACAGCTGTGGTGGATGCAGACAAACCCATCTCCACCCAGGTCAGAGTACTGACCCTGAGTGAGGACTCACCCTATGAGACCCTGCATTCCTTCATCAGCAATGCTGTTGCTCCCTTCTTCAAGTCCTACATTCGCGAGTCTGGGAAGGCTGACAGGTAACGCACATCGGTTTCACCTATGAAATAAATTAGAGGTACACTACATAACCTTCTGGAGCAGGGTCAATCACCTTCTAGTCTCCAAAATGGTGTTATTGTATTGCCTAAATGTTCCACAGTATGTAATGTACGTATAAAACAGTTGCATGTAAGATATTACAATGACTGAAGCAGCACATTCTGTGCAAAGGCAAACTAGAATGAAGCTCTGATGTCTACTTGTCTTTTCTGCTCAGAGATGGGGACAAAATGGCTCCTTCTGTGGAGAAGAAGATTGCAGAGCTGGAGATGGGCCTGCTTCACCTGCAGCAGAACATCGAGATCCCAGAGATCAGCCTGGTCATTAACCCCATCATCGCCAACATCGCCAAACAGTGCTATGAGCGAGCAGAGAAGCCCAAAGTGTCTGACTTTGGAGACAAGGTGGAGGACCCTACCTTTCTCAACCAGCTGCAATCTGGAGTCAACCGCTGGATTAGAGAGATCCAGAAGGTCAGCACAAATGTTTCACTCTAATAGCCCTACTAACTGTGCATATTTAAATCATTTTGTGTAAGGAAAGAAAAAAAAAACATTTTTTAACCTAATGAATGTTGAAATGAATTCCCTTTTTTGAGAACTTGCAACATAATTTAGAGACAGGATACACATTGTATATGCATGGCAAAATATTTGTATTGCTTTAACTATAATTCTAATTATATCTTTTGGTCTCTGCTTATCAGAGGTAGTATTTATTTATTTATTTTATTTTTACATTCAAGTAAAAACCTTTTTGTAATATGTTTCAGTTTCATAAAGAGTGTCATTCTTACTCCCTTAAACTTGGATTTTTATTTACTTCCTTAAACACTCAAGGTCTACAAAGATACTTTCCAATAAAATCAAGAACAACATGTGAAAGTATATTATAAATAAGTTGTTACTGCAGTGCACTGAACTTTGTGTCTTTGTGTGTGTGCAGGTGACCAAGCTGGACCGTGACCCCGCCTCTGGCACAGCCCTGCAGGAGATCAGCTTCTGGCTGAACCTGGAGCGAGCTCTGACCAGGATCCAGGAGAAGAGAGAGAGCCCTGAGGTGCTGCTGACGCTGGAGATCCTCAAGCACGGCAAACGCTTTCATGCTACAGTCAGCTTTGATACAGACACTGGTGAGGGTTGCTTCAAATATAAAATGCCAAGAGCTAATTCCCTAAAAGAGACTATTGTTATATTTGTCTGAGGAGGCGAGCAAATGTAGGGATTCAATAATTGTGGCAAGTCAACCATTAAAATCATTTTATTTTTTATTTTGAGTTATTCTTAATCTCGATCTTACAAACAGATGCAAGTCAATATTCACTGGTAACAAGAACAGTGGCATTATTAAATCTAAATGGCAAAAAATGTGTGTCAGATTTTCATCAGTAATACACTTTTGAACTTAATTTTTATTGTACAATTTATTCTCATTAT
The DNA here is from genome assembly GCA_000787155.1 of Scartelaos histophorus. Classification (NCBI taxonomy): domain Eukaryota; kingdom Metazoa; phylum Chordata; class Actinopteri; order Gobiiformes; family Gobiidae; genus Scartelaos; species Scartelaos histophorus. The sequence goes on along the minus strand of KN490566.1, from coordinate 16,637 downwards.
ATAACGCTTCAGTCATAACAGTTCAACCTCTATTTGGTTATAAATGTAATAACTAAACAAGGAATAATCCTTTGAGAAGTCAGCTAATCGTTAATATAATTGCTGACTTGTCAACTAAAATAAGTAGTATAGTATTAATGCTAAGTCATGCTAATCATGAACTCTCCATGCATCTTCTTATGTTAGTTGGAGCCATGTTTGCAGTGTGATTGACTGTCCCCTCCTCACCTCAGGTCAAACTAACCCTGTCCATGCTGTTGTAGGTCTGAAACAGGCCGTGGAGACGGTGAACGACTACAACCCTCTGATGAAGGACTTCCCTCTCAATGACTTGCTGTCTGCCTCTGAGCTGGATAAGATCCGCCAAGCCCTCATGGCCATCTTCACCCACCTCAAGAAGATACGTAATACCAAATACCCCATCCAGAGGGCACTGCGCCTGGTGGAGGCCATCTCCAGAGACCTGAGCTCACAACTGCTCAAGGTGTTGGGCACCAGGAAGCTCATGCACGTGGCTTACGAGGAGTTTGAGAAGGTCAGAATCACACCAGCTCACACTATTTAACTTAGAAAACGCATGCTAAATATACCACAGTGTAACACTTAGAAAAGTAAAATCCATTCATCCATGTTTGCTGAAAGTATATTCATATATTTTGTTGAAAAACGTTTTAACACTGAAAATGTATTTTTCAAAATGGACTTTTTGGTACTTTTACCACGTTAAAATATTCCCTTATCAATTACATGGCTGAAGTGGTTTTAGATGTTTAGGTTAGATCTGATTTACTCCCCAATTATGCCAGCAGAAGGTTTTTCACTTTTTCAGGATCCAACTGAGCATATTTCCCCTATTTTCCTTCCTGTGTGTAGGTGATGGTGGCCTGCTTCGAGGTATTCCAGACCTGGGAAGACGAGTATGAGAAGCTGCAGGTTCTGCTGAGAGACCTGGTGAAGAGGAAGCGTGAGGAGAACCTTAAAATGGTGTGGAGACTCAGCCCAGCCCACAGGAAGCTGCAGTACCGCCTTGACCATATGAGGCGCTTCAGGAGGCAGCACGAGCAGCTGCGGGCAGTCATCGTCAGAGTGCTCCGCCCACAGGTATAAAAAAACTCTTTTTATTATATGTAAGGCACTTTTCCTACTTAGGCAATCTTTCACTCACTCACCACCAGGCTTGGATTGGCTGCCACATCATCAGTTAGCCTCTGGGCAGCTCTAGCTACATTAATTATCATAAAAAATTATCCAACATTTTAATTCGTAGGGTTTGGTAAGTGTGTGGTAAAATGATTATATCCGGCAATACATAGTAGTTATTTTAGCAGTATCCTGAGCACTTATCTTTAATCTGTGTTCAGGTGACCGCGGTGCCTCAGCACACCCCTGGAGAGACAGTGGAGCCTCAGGACATGAAAGTGGCTGGTGTCTTGTTCGATGCAGCCGATGCCAATGCTATTGAGGAGGTGAACCTGGCCTATGAGAACGTGAAAGAGGTGGATGGTCTGGATGTCTCCAAGGAGGGCGTGGAGGCGTGGGAGGCTGCCATGAAGCGCTATGATGAGCGCATCGACCGAGTAGAGACCAGGATCACAGCCAGGCTGCGTGACCAGCTCGGAACTGCAAAGAACGCCAACGAGATGTTCCGCATCTTCTCCCGCTTCAACGCACTCTTTGTCCGACCGCATATCAGAGGAGCCATCAGAGAATACCAGACCCAGCTGATCCAGCGTGTGAAGGATGACATTGAGTCTCTGCACGATAAGTTCAAAGTGCAGTACCCTCAGAGCCAGGCCTGTAAAATGAGCCATGTGCGAGACCTGCCCCCAGTGTCTGGCTCCATCATCTGGGCCAAGCAGATCGACCGGCAGCTCACTGCCTACATGAAGAGGGTGGAGGACGTCCTGGGGAAGGGCTGGGAGAACCATGTGGAGGGCCTCAAGCTCAAGCAGGACGGAGACAGCTTCAGAGCAAAGCTTAATACCCAGGAGATCTTTGATGATTGGGCTCGCAAGGTACGTCTACTGCTACCATGCAGCTCTGCAACACAAAATACTAAGCCAAATAGTTTTTGTTTAGCTTCTAGGTTTCATTGGTTTGTCTAAGGAGCCAGATCTATTAGTGTCAGGTGCCATAATTATCCTGAATTCTTGCCACAGGAAAAAAAAATGTAAAGCTGATGATGATGATGATATTAGTATTATTAATAAATTAATGATTCATTATATTAAGATGTTTTTTGAGTTTTTTTTCCAAGTACATTTATTAGAAATGTTGTAAGTTAGAAGTATTTCTGATCCCTCTCCAGGTGCAGCAGCGTAACCTGGGCGTGTCTGGGCGTATCTTCACAATCGAGACATCCCGCGCCCGCGGTCGCTCTGGCAACATGCTCAAGCTCAAGGTCAACTTCCTCCCAGAGATCATCACCCTGTCCAAGGAAGTGCGCAACCTCAAGTGGCTGAGCTTTAGAGTGCCCCTGGCCATCGTCAACAAAGCCCACCAGGCCAACCAGCTCTACCCCTTCGCCATCTCCCTCATTGAGAGCGTCAGGACATATGAGCGCACCTGTGAGAAGGTGGAGGAGCGTGCCTCCATCTCTCTGCTGGTGGCAGGGCTCAAGAAGGAGGTCCAGGCTCTCATCACTGAAGGCATCACCCTGGTTTGGGAGTCCTACAAACTGGACCCGTACGTGCAGAGGCTGGCTGAGACGGTCTTCAATTTCCAGGAGAAGGTTTGTTCTAAAGTTTAGTTAGAAGTCTTTATTTAAATAGTTTCAATTTTTTGTATAATTTTCTATATATAAGAAAGTAAATAATGACGATGGTTAGGCTATTGGTTCTCAATCTTGGGGTGATTTTTGTTTGGTTGCCTGAATTTTCTAAGTGAATGAACGTCTCGAGCTGCCCCTTAGTGTAATGCACCACTCAGTCCCATCCCTCCCTCTTGCATACAGATAATACAGCTGCTTATTCTCAAAACTGTTAATGCAGAAAGAGCAGCTCATTGTGAATGAATGAGAACTTGAACTATAAACTTAACATAAGCAATGGCATGCTTTTCAAAACTGGCATTTAGAAATTTAAACAACTGCTTCAATTGGATCAGTGACGTTTTTCAGTTGTCTAAATAGTTGTGTCCTAACATGTGGCGCATAGGTGGATGACCTGCTGCTGATCGAGGAGAAGATCGACCTGGAAGTGCGCTCTCTGGAGACCTGCATGTTCGACAACAAGACCTTCTCCGACATTCTCAACCGCGTGCAGAAGGCTGTGGATGACCTCAACCTGCACTCTTACTCCAACCTGCCCATCTGGGTCAACAAGCTGGACATTGAAGTGGGTGTTAACAATACAAATAAATATAAAAATAGAAGTCGTAACTTCCCGACTTTCAACTGATGTGGTTGTGTAATGAACCATTCTTTGTTCCTAGATCGAGCGCATTCTGGGAGTGCGTCTCCAGGCTGGTCTGAAAGCATGGACACAAGTGCTACGAGGACAAGTGGAGGACAAGGCTGATGTGGACATGGACACAGAGGCTCCTCAGGTCAGCCATAAACCCGGAGGAGAGCCCAAGATCAAGGTAAGGGATTCAACTCCAGCTACACACTCCCTTTTACATGTATGGAGTGATTTAATATGTCAATGAGGGTTTGTGTCTTCTAGAATGTGATCCATGAGCTCAGGATCACCAACCAAGTGATCTACCTGAACCCACCCATCGAAGACTGCCGGTACAAGCTCTACCAAGAGATGTTCACCTGGAAGATGGTCATCCTGTCTCTGCCTCGCATCCAGAGCCAGAGATATCAGGTATGCAGGGGAAAACAGAAGCCACGTTTTGTATAATTTAAAGTGTTTCATTATTTTATTTTCTTTCTTTCTAGGTTGGAGTCCACTATGAGCTCTCAGAGGAGGAGAAGTTTTATCGGAATGCCCTGACCCGAATGCCGGATGGTCCTGCGGCACTGGAGGAAGCCTACAACGCTGTGGAGGACATTGTGGATGAGGTGGAGAAGTATGTGAAGGTAAGTCCTCTATTGTTTGATTTCATAAAATCTCAGATGGTTTAATGACATGCTCACTGTGCTCCCTCTGTGCTCCAGGTGTGGCTGCAGTACCAGTGTCTGTGGGATATGCAGGCTGAGAACATCTACAACCGTCTGGGAGAAGACCTCACAAAGTGGCAGGCCCTGCTGGTCCAGATCCGCAAAGCTCGTGGAACCTTCGACAACGCAGAGACCAGGAAGGAGTTTGGGCCGGTGGTCATAGACTATGGCAAGGTATGGCTTTTCTACACTTTTAGAGACATTTCAATGTTTTTGACTCTATGTACTCAATAAAGTGTTGCCCATTCTGTTGAATAGGTCCAGTCTAAAGTGAACCTCAAATACGACTCCTGGCACAAGGAGGTGCTGAGCAAATTTGGTCAGATGCTGGGCCAGAACATGCAGGACTTCCATGCTCAGATCTCCAAAGTAAGGCTGTGGAGTAGACCATCAGATCTTTCACACATGTGGTTGTACGGCTTTACATGTTAATGTTCGGTTTCCTTTGTAGTCTCGCCAAGAACTGGAGCAGCACTCAGTGGACACGGCCAGTACCTCTGATGCAGTTAACTTCATCACGTATGTGCAGACCCTCAAGCGCAAGCTCAAACAATACGAGAAAAACGTGGATGTGAGTCTTTGTTTTTTCAGTAGCCTTCTATTCTTAGGACCAGTTCATGTTGCATTTATACTTTATCCTTTGTCCTCTTTCTGCTGCAGATGTTCCGTAATGGTCAGCGCCTCCTGGAGAAGCAGAGGTTCCAGTTCCCTCCCTCGTGGCTCTACATCGACAACATAGAGGGGGAATGGGGTGCCTTCAGTGATATTATGAAGCGCAAAGACACTGCCATCCAGCAGCAGGTGGCCAACCTGCAGATGAAGATTGTCCAGGAGGACAAGGCTGTAGAGAACCGCACCACAGACCTGCTCAATGACTGGGAGAAGACCAAGCCTGTCGCAGTAAGAGCCACACAGCTGTGCTATGACATTTCTTAAGTGATATTGTGAATGTAATATGAAAAAGTGAATCCTGCCTGTTTGTCCATCAGGGAAACCTGCGTCCTGAGGAGGCGCTCCAGTCTCTTACCATCTATGAAGGAAACTTCGGCCGACTGAAGGTGGAGAGAGAGAAGTGTGCTCGCGCTAAAGAGGCTCTGGAGCTCACTGACACAGGCCTGCTTAGCGGCAGTGAAGAGAGGGTGCAGGTAATGCGGGCACAACCTTACTCAGCATACACTTTTACTTCGTAATACTATTCCATTTCCAGTACATTAAACTGGTGGTGGTTCACAGGTGGCTTTGGAGGAGCTCCATGACCTGAAGGAGGTGTGGTCAGAGCTGTCTAAGATCTGGGAGCAGATTGACCAGATGAAGGAGCAGCCCTGGGTGTCTGTGCAACCTCGAAAGGTACAAAATCACATTAACAATGAATGTCTCATACGTTGTATTGCTTGAACAATGTCATGCACTAGAGACGTTTCTCCCACTTAATTTAGCCATTAACGTATATCTTCATTTGGTTCTTTAGCTTCGTCAAAACCTTGATGCTCTCTTAAACCAACTGAAGAACTTCCAGGCACGACTGCGACAGTACGCCTCCTACGAATATGTCCAGAGGATGCTTAAAGGATACCTGAAGGTGTGGACCAGTCTCCTTGACCTCTCATTATATTGATAAGCTAATATTTGACTGTTATGTCTGTGAGCAGGTGAACATGCTAGTGATCGAGCTGAAGTCTGAGGCTCTGAAGGATCGGCACTGGAAGCAGTTGATGAAGCGTCTCCATGTGAACTGGGTGCTGTCAGAGCTGACCCTGGGCCAGCTGTGGGACGTTGACCTGCAGAAGAATGAGATGGTGGTCAAGGATGTTCTGTTGGTGGCACAGGGAGAGATGGCCCTCGAGGAGTTCCTCAAGCAGGTACATTAGACTGTGACTGAGAGGAAGGGGTATAGAAAAAAAAGCCATCCACCGGTTTATTTTATATTATAATCTACCTACCTACTCTACCTACCTAACTAAAATGCGTTAAGGAACCTGTTAAAGATTTTAACTCAAACTACTCTAGCTCATTTTTTTTTTTAGCATTAGAAAATTGGATGTAATCAAATTGTGTTCTAAATTTTAGATTTCACATTCCATTTATGGATTTCAAATGACATAATGTTCTCAAGGCCGATAATATTTTATACAGACAGGGGCACCTATAATGGATATAATATATGTTATGGATATAATATATGTGAGTTTCCTTGGGTCTAGTCAATAGAAATGACCCAGTCTTGTAATCTGATTGCCTCCCCTTCCCCTCATTTGGGAGTCTGGCATAATCACATTTTAGAATCTAAAAAAACCAAAAAGTAAATTTTCCTCTTGGACTGAAAATGTATTTTGAGAGAATAGTTCTTTGCATTCTGAAATCTTTATCGTAAAATGCTGTTTGCTCTTGTCAGATCCGTGAGGTGTGGAACTCATATGAGCTCGACCTGGTGAACTACCAGAACAAGTGTCGTCTGATCCGCGGCTGGGACGACCTCTTCAACAAGGTCAAAGAGCACATCAACAGTGTGTCTGCCATGAAGCTCTCACCCTACTACAAGGTCTGCTCACACACTCGGCACATACCAAGCAGTACAAGTACAGGGACTTACAAGTGTTTATCTGTGCGTAGGTGTTTGAGGAGGATGCTCTGAGCTGGGAGGACAAGCTCAACCGCATCATGGCTCTGTTTGACGTGTGGATTGACGTACAGAGGCGCTGGGTCTACCTGGAGGGCATCTTCACCGGCAGTGCTGACATTAAGCACCTGCTGCCTGTAGAGACCCAGAGGTTCCAGAGGTAACTAGGAGCAGCTTTTGTGTGTTTGTATTCATAGTGTGAATAATTTATGTGTGACTACAAACACAATGTTTTCTTTGTTATTCTTAGCATCAGCACAGAGTTTCTGGCTCTGATGAAGAAGGTGACCAAGTCTCCTTTAGTGATGGATGTGCTGAACATTCAGGGCGTGCAGCGTTCACTGGAGCGCCTGGCTGATCTCCTTGGGAAGATCCAGAAAGCTCTGGGAGAGTACCTGGAGAGAGAGAGGTCCTCCTTCCCCAGGTACAGGAAGTTGAACATAAGAAAAAACTGTAGAAGATTTTTTTTCTTTTCTTTTTTTCTTATTTTGTGCTTTTTTTCTTTCAAGATTCTACTTTGTGGGTGATGAGGACCTTCTTGAGATCATTGGAAACAGTAAGAATGTGGCCAAACTGCAGAAGCACTTCAAGAAGATGTTTGCTGGTGTTTCCAGCATTTTGCTGAATGAGGACAACACAGAGGTGCTGGGCATCTCCTCCAGAGAGGGAGAGGAGGTCCTGTACAAGACCCCTGTCTCGATCACAGAGCACCCCAAGATCAACGAGTGGCTCACCCTGGTGGAGAAGGAGATGAGGGTGACTCTGGCCAAGCTGCTGGCTGAGTCTGTCACTGAGGTCACAGGCTTCAACCAGGGCACCGCTGTGGACCTAAGCCAGTACATCAACTGGATTGACCGCTACCAGGCCAGTACTGCCACTACTCATTTAGTATAGAACAGGTCATGTATGTATAAAAGTTTAATACTCAGTCCTCCTCCCTCCCACAGGCCCAGCTGGTGGTCCTGTCTACACAGATTGCCTGGTCTGAGAACATCGAGTCTGCATTGACCACCATTTCTGGAGGAGGAGACATGAAGCCCATGCAGGGTGTGCTCTCCAATGTGGAGGCCACTCTCAATGTGCTGGCTGACACTGTACTGATGGAGCAACCCCCCCTGCGCAGGAGGAAACTGGAGCACCTGGTCAGTACAATCTGCATGTGTGTGGGCCAGAGGTGTACAGTATGTGTGTGGTGTTCAGAGCTAACATTGTGTTGTTTTCTCAGATCACAGAGCTGGTGCACCAACGCGATGTGACCAGGACTCTGATCAAGAACAAAATTGACAACCCCAAGTCCTTTGAATGGCTTAGCCAAATGCGCTTCTACTTCGACCCCAAACAAACGGATGTTCTGCAGCAGCTGTCCATCCAGATGGCCAATGCCAAGTTCAACTACGGCTTTGAGTACTTGGGCGTCCAGGATAAGCTGGTGCAAACCCCTCTGACCGACCGCTGCTATTTGACCATGACCCAGGCCCTGGAAGCTCGCCTGGGAGGCTCCCCCTTTGGTAAGGAGTTGTTGCACTGGCTTAAGTGTTTCTGTAGGTAAACTGTGTGATGATAAAACCCTGATGTAATTATTAATGACTTTTGTGTAGGCCCTGCTGGCACAGGAAAGACAGAGTCTGTCAAGGCTCTTGGCCACCAGCTTGGCCGCTTTGTCCTGGTCTTCAACTGCGACGAGACCTTTGACTTCCAGGTCTGTTCCTTTTCCTTTTAAACAGTGTTGGAGATATATGGACTTGTTATAACCTCTGGTCCCTGTGTGCAGGCCATGGGGCGTATCTTTGTGGGTCTGTGCCAGGTGGGTGCATGGGGATGCTTCGATGAGTTCAATCGTCTGGAGGAGAGGATGCTGTCGGCCGTGTCTCAGCAGGTGCAGTTCATCCAAGTAGCTCTGAGAGAGCACAGCAACCCCAACCGGGACCGGAGTAAGTTCTCTGTCTTCCAGCAGACATCCAGATGATCCACTGAGCATGTTTCTAACTCTCCTCCTTCACAGGTGTCCCAGTCACCACTGAGCTGCTCAACAAGCAGGTCAAGGTCAGCCCTGACATGGCCATCTTCATCACCATGAATCCTGGCTATGCTGGCCGTTCCAACCTCCCTGATAACCTCAAGAAGCTCTTCAGGAGCCTGGCCATGACCAAGCCTGACCGTCAGCTCATCGCCCAAGTCATGCTCTATTCGCAGGGATTCCGCACTGCTGAAATCCTGGCCAAGAAGATTGTGCCCTTCTTCAAGTAGGAGCTGATTTTTTTTTTTTTTTTAAATATATGATCCTCCATTTGTAATGTCCAATTATTCTTACACTTGACCTTGTTTTTCCCCCCAGACTCTGTGAGGAGCAGCTCTCCTCCGAGAGCCACTATGATTTCGGGCTGCGTGCCCTAAAGAGCGTCCTGATCAGTGCAGGCAATGTCAAACGTGAGCGCATCCAGAGGATTAAGAGAGAGAAGCTGGAGCGTGGAGAGAACGTGGATGAGAACGAGATCGCAGAGAACCTCCCTGAGCAGGAGGTATGGCTCCCCTGCTTGTGGTTCTTCTGGCCCCTTCATGCTGACTGAGTGCATTTGAATAAAACAATAATGGGCCCTCTAACATGTTTTCCCCTGGTCAGATCCTGATCCAGAGCGTGTGTGAGACCATGGTACCTAAGCTGGTGGCAGAGGACATCCCCCTGCTGTTTAGCCTGCTGTCAGATGTGTTCCCTGGGGTGCAGTACCACCGTGGAGAGATGACCGCTCTGAGGGAGGAACTGAAGAAGGTCTGCACTGAGATGTACCTGACCTACGGAGACGGAGACGATGTGGGCAGCATGTGGGTGGAGAAGGTACGCACTGATAACAATGTTTTAAAGACTCAAGCCGCAAATGCAGGAGTATACAGGATTACTCAAACATGCATGAATCACTCTATATTACATACTATTCAGAATATGGCAATAATTGTAACATTGCACCCACAGCCCATGAGTCTTTTACATAACACATCAAGAGTCCTTTTGTGAAAAGGACGTTTTTTTTTTTTTTTGACCAACTCATCTTATTCACAGAACAATTTTCGGGAAAATTATAAAATAAAATGCTTATTTTCAGTCTCTACACAGGGAATCAGCAGGCCTTCGTTTACCTTAGTATCAAAAAGTGTAAGTGTAGAAATACTAGTAAATTTGTAAATATTTGTCCCGTGTTCAGGTGCTGCAGCTGTACCAGATCACACAGATCAATCATGGCCTGATGATGGTAGGTCCCTCGGGTAGTGGGAAGACCATGGCCTGGAGGGTGCTGCTCAAAGCTCTGGAGAGGCTGGAGGGAGTGGAGGGTGTGGCCCACATCATTGACCCCAAAGCCATCAGCAAGGACCACCTGTACGGCACCCTGGACCCCAACACGCGCGAGTGGACTGATGGACTCTTCACGCACATTCTCAGAAAGTCAGTACATCCCATGCTTTGTTACCCATTTATTTTAAAACCAAGCAGTTCTTTTTTACCTTCTGGTGCAAATTTGATTTTTTTTTTTTTTTTTTAACAATTTATCTCATCATGCTGTTGCTAAACCAGCTTCACACTCCTGGCTGTTGCTGCCACATCTTTGGCTATGGGCCAATAATGTGGCAGTATTCTCATGTAAATTGTCCTCCAGGATCATTGACAATGTGCGCGGGGAGTTGCAGAAGAGGCAGTGGATCATCTTTGACGGTGACGTAGACCCTGAGTGGGTGGAGAATCTCAACTCTGTGCTGGACGACAACAAGCTGCTGACCCTGCCTAATGGAGAGCGTCTCAGCCTGCCACCAAATGTACAGTCTCACCTATGATGGAGATTAAACTATTATCGATACAGTTTCTCCTAAACGTGTGTCCTCCTCCAGGTACGCGTGATGTTTGAGGTTCAGGACCTGAAGTATGCCACACTGGCCACCGTGTCGCGCTGTGGGATGGTGTGGTTCAGCGAGGACGTCCTCAGCACAGACATGATCTTTAATCACTTCCTGGCCAGACTCCGCAGCATCCCATTGGATGAGGGAGAGGACGAGGCCCAGAGGAAGAGGAAGGGCACGGAGGATGAGGATGAAGCTGCCTCGCCCATGCTGCAGGTGAGAGAGGCCACTGTGCCACTGAAATCAGTTTTGTTTTTCTTTTTTTCATTTTGGGTTACTGTTATGTAAAAAAAAGATCAAACATGTATGTATAATACAGTCATCATGATAGCCACTTCCAAACACACCACAGAGTTCTATAGATACAAACAGCCAAAATGGTGACTTAGTCTGAGCCTAACCAAAAATGTTCATTTTATCTTATGTTCATTAACTTGTTGGGTTCTTCTTAAAGACAATAGAATAGGAGGTGCATTTACCTTGTTGACATGTTGCGGTTGCTAGCTGCAAGCTGTTTTCAGAACTGTGCCACAGTGACAGTTGTGAAGATAGCCCACGTTATTGGTCAGAACCTCCTAATGAAATAAGACACAATAGCGACAGAAACTGCTTCACATTAAATGTGACTTTGATCTTTGTAGTATAATAGGTACTTAAGTATTTTTAAAGGGGTGAATAACAACATATTGCTGGCTAATGATTTTAACAGTTAATCTTTTTAGAGTTGTCAAATAAAAACATGGCATTGAGGAATGAGTTGATGCTGAGGGGGAAAAATTGGGATGAAATTAGATTTGTCCCAAATAGTTATAATTATCTTAATGTATCAGAACTAACAAAGATCACTTGGTTAGAAAAAAAAAAACTACTGCAGTTTTTTTTGTTAAATGGTTCTCAATTGTCTAAAAACTTTTATTCAAATAGTTTTAAAGTGTATATACATCAGGTCCTCTCAAGCATTTCATCTTTGCTCATAGGAGGCGTGGACTTACTAGAGCTTATTCTGTCCCATGGCAATGAGGCAGATGTAACCTAAATATTCTCTTGTGTTAGATCCAGCGTGACTCTGTGGGCATCCTGCAGCCGTACTTCACCTCCACAGGGTTGGTGATCAAAGCCCTGGAGCATGCGTCTAAAATGGAGCACATCATGGACTTCACTCGCCTGCGCTGCCTGGGCTCCCTGTTCTCCATGCTGCACCAGGCCTGTCGCAACGTGGCCCTGTACAACAACAACCACCCCGACTTCCCCATGCCCATCGACCAGCTCGAGAGATACATGCAGGTGCGCACTGGCACACACGGTCGCTGAGATGGTGGTTACAAGCAGCCAAAAAACCACCTGACTTGGCTGGCGGTGTGATACCCAAACAAAATATAGCCTACACCACTGACTAAATTGCAAAACTCCCATTTACTTGCATATTTAACGGTTCTATATTACACAAAATTGAAGGCATGTTAAAATGTTGTTACCTCTTCAGAAGTATACCTGGAGTTCAATTCATGTTTTGTTTCATTCACACAACCCTTTATTATTGTTCTGTTTACATCTCCAAAGCTCAAAATGCACTATTTCACCTTGTGATGTCATGCAGTGGTAGTTTTCATGTTAACAGCTCCCCCTTTTCACATCACAAGGTGGAACAGTGCTTTCTGTTTGAGAGAAATCAACCTAAAAATCCATGGTTTGTGTTCAACATGTGTGAATGAATCAAAATATGTAAATAATATAGGCCTTTTGAAAAAGAAAATTTATAACTCTTGGCTGCCCCTTACCGGTATTTCACTTTTTTGAAAATCAGAAAATCTTTAAGTGCCAAAACACATTCCTAGGTTTATTTGGTCTTCGAACAATTTATGTTATCATGTTATTTTTTGAGACCAAGAGATTGTTTTCATACCTGACAGTTTTGACTGCTCACTGTGGTCTTCCTCAGAGTGACAGTTGCAAAATCTGTATAAATCACCGAACTCACTGGACAAGTCACAGCAACATCACATGACCACTCTGAGGAAAACCGCTAGTGAGCAGTTGAAACTGTCAGGTATGAAAACAAACTCTTGGTCTGAAAAAAGAACCTAACAACATAAAATTGGTTTCAGATTTCCTTTTATTTTGGACCAATTTTAAAAAAAAAAAAAGCAAGATAGAAATGTTTTAATGTCAGTCTGTGCCACATACCAGGCACTGCAGCAAAGAGCACTTGTTAAATAGGGTCATGTTTGTAAAGGTATAGAACAATGTTATGACTTACTCAACCACTTCCTGTGTGTTGTGTGCAGAGATACCTGATCTATGCTGTGCTCTGGTCCTTCTCTGGAGATGGCCGTCTGAAGATGAGAGCAGAGCTGGGAGAGTACATCCGCCGCATCACTACTGTGCCCCTGCCAACCGCGCCCAACGTGCCCATCATCGACTATGAGGTACCCCTACTCTTCATACTCTTTTGGATGGAAGTAAGCTACATATGTTAATGTGTTGTTTTCAGTGAAAATACAGCCTTTTCAAAGCAATAAAAGGTAATATGGTGATCTACATTTGTTGCTGGCTGTTAATACCCCATAGATGTTTAATACTCTTTCTTTAATGACATAGACTATAAACGCCAATATTGAAATGCATTTTTGCCACACAATAACCCTTAAGTAGGATTATACAATATTCAATATGTAAAATATTGTTAAAACATTAATAATAAATAAATGACAAAATTAAACTCTTTTGTATTTTCTGAGTTATAGAAGTTACTTACTCAACCTTTTTCTGAGCAATGACAAAAAGTTACCCGCTAGGACAAAGAGAAAGTATCTATTATAAATATTGTGCCCAGAAATGACTCTTCCACGTAAAATGTATTGAATATAGTATTTATCATGGCAGGCCTGTGTACACCCATATTGTCCCTTGCCTCTCCATAGGTGTGCATCTCTGGTGAGTGGCAATCGTGGCAGGGTAAGGTTCCACAGATCGAGGTGGAGACCCATAAGGTGGCGTCCCCAGACGTGGTAGTACCCACCCTGGACACTGTGCGTCATGAGGCCCTGCTCTACACGTGGTTAGCTGAACACAAGCCCCTGGTGCTATGTGGACCTCCTGGATCTGGAAAGACCATGACCCTATTCAGCGCGCTCCGAGCTCTACCTGACATGGAGGTATGGAATGCCAATTCCAATCTTTCTTTTTTTTTGACAATACTACTAAGCAGTTTCTGAGGGTGTGGTATCTAGGTATGACCTAGATACAGTGGCTCTTAGACTTTTCACACCAAAGGAAAGAGTACCACCAGATGTAAATCAAGTCTATAACAGAACTATTCCAAGTCAGATCCTTGTTTAAACCAAGGCTAAAAGTGGACTACATTCCCACAGTGGTTCTAAATGAGAAATGATACAAAAGAGGACACAAAAGTGGCTAAAATGAGCTCTGAATTGGTCAAAGCCACAAACAATACCACATGAAGGAGCCTGTGCACCGCCAGTGGTACATGTACCACAGTTTGAATTTCTTTGTCACTGAAGAAACTTGCTACCACCAAAAGTTACATTAATAAAGTGTGACAAGGCAGGAAAAAGCCTTGAATATTACATGACCATTATATCACAGACATGAGCTTTTTCCGCGAATCCGTGGAATTCCGGTTTTTTTTTTTATGAATCTGGTGGTTCCTGAGATTCATGCAAATCTGCAATAAAATTTGTCGGAGGGGTCCTTAACCACAGCCTGGACCCAAGCTAAAGCAACTGAAGAAATTAAGTCTGTTTTGACCAAGAAGAATTTGCATCAAAGCCATGTGCATTTGTCACAGGCTACAGAGATATTCCTTATAAGGCAATCGGCTGCATTCGTACCTTCCGAGGCTTTGATGATGAAGGGAAATCGACCAATCAGAATTCACGGCGCGAGAAATCCTCGCCGTATCGATCGACAGCAAGAGGATACCAAGTTTAGGGATTTGGAATTGTTTCTGGTATGAGTGGACCATACAATGTAGGATACTGCCCAGATAGCAAAAAGTATTCGCCGCGGATCCGCGACGGAGGTAGCCGAAGATTCGCCGCGTATCCGCCGGAGTCCACTTGCACATTGCGCCAGATCCGCTCCTGATCCGCTGCACCTTCGCCATGGATCCGCTAATTGATAGTTACACTTCTAACAAATGTTGTGTTAAAAGTGCATTAACAGTGCAGATCTAAGATGATTTAGCAGCATATCCGCTGTGTGACAGCAGCTGCCCTGGGGTTTGGGTTAGCGACAGTCAGAAAGCGAACTAATGAACTACTGAACTAATACGCAGCGGATCCGCAAAGCGGACTGACGGAATAGATCTACATGTATTTAAATTGACAGTTTGCTGAACAATGCAATAGTGAATACCAAAACACAGGTTTTAATGATCATGCACAATGACTGAATGATTATACTTTTATGACCATATAATGCAATCTTGTCACCCTAAATCCCTTGCTATAAAGCCTCAATGTAATCCCAAAATTAAACTTGATATTTAGCCCAGATTGCACCACAGGGCACCTAAAATCGAAACATTTACCCCTGACCTATTGGTTGTTAGGTCCCACAATATATGTTCAGTGATTTTTTTTTTTTCCAAGTCAGGCTCATGTCTGTATATCATTTTAAGCCAAAGTTTAAATTTTGGTTTAAAAGAATACAATGGTGAGAATAAAAAATATTGGTGTAATTCCATACTGATTTATAAAACTGTAAAAATAAATGAGGTTTGTCATTGCAGTCTACGCAGAGCCTTTGAAATGAAGATCTGACTGTATGTTTTGTGTTGTCCTTCTCAGGTTGTGGGTCTGAACTTCTCCAGTGCCACCACTCCTGAGCTCCTCCTGAAGACTTTTGACCACTACTGTGAGTACCGCCGCACCCCCAACGGAGTGGTGCTGGCCCCCGTGCAGCTGGGCAAGTGGCTGGTGCTGTTTTGTGATGAGATCAACCTGCCAGACATGGACAAGTACGGCACTCAGAGAGTCATCTCCTTCCTCAGACAGGTACGTTTGGATGACATTTCTGTAATATTCAACTACATTTTACTAATGGTAAACCAGATCAACTATATTATGACGAGAACTGAAAATTCACTATATTACTAAAAACACTATTGCAGTTTTTTAGCTGGTCATGATCCTTATCACATGATAGAATGTTGTGATGATGTCATTTGAAATGGTTATACACAGTACTTGAATTAACCTGGCAAAATGAATTTTTTATTTAAAATTTTAACATTTTTTGAGTTAAAAACATATCAGGACTTCATAGTTTTCCTAATTTTCTGATTATCTTTTGCTTTGGTTAGAATAATATTACTTTGACCAATATATTTTGAGTTCATGTAAATAACTGCAACTTTATTAATGCCCATGCGATTGTGCAGATGGTGGAACATGGAGGCTTCTACCGTACCTCAGACCAGACCTGGGTGAAGCTGGAGAGGATCCAGTTTGTGGGAGCCTGTAACCCTCCCACAGACCCTGGCAGAAAGCCCCTCACACACAGGTATGGTGGAACAGTCTGAAGGGCCATTTTGTCATTGTTATGTACTGAAAAAATCTATATGGTATTGCAAAAAACACATTTTGAGTGTGTTTAACTGTTGTGTTATAGGTTCTTGCGTCATGTCCCTGTGGTGTACGTGGACTATCCTGGCCCCGCCTCTCTCACTCAGATCTATGGCACGTTTAACCGGGCCATGCTGCGCCTCATCCCCTCTCTGCGCACCTACGCCGAGCCCCTCACCGCCGCCATGGTTGAGTTCTACACCATGTCTCAGGTATATAGAGCTGTTTATTACGTCTTTTTCAGTCTTCTTCTCAAAGTTTAAAGCTGCTGTACCTGATTTTTACTGTCTTAAAAACATGAAAAACGGAATTGATGCTAAAGAGTCTGCAGTGGTCCAAAGTTATTCCTCACTTACCTTATGCATTCTGAGGATCCTCATTATTCACCATACCAAAAAATATGTTAACAGTGCACTTCATTATTATCTCACAGTAAAAT
>JACN01001575.1:0-12764 GCA_000787155.1 Scartelaos histophorus | reverse complement strand
ATGTTAATTTAAAAACAAAAGCTTTGTTTTACTGGATTAAAAAAACAACATAGGCTTAATGTAACAGTAATAACTACACCATAATTAGCCTTAATAAAGCCTGACTACAGTCTTAATTCATACTGAACAAATGTCTTATTAGAATTACTCAGGTATAGTAACAACTTCCCGAGTGCTTTCTGTAACTTTCTTGATGGTGGCTCTGCTCTCTTGTTCAACCACATTTGTTATAATGTCACATTATGTAATATGAATCCAAATGTAATAGGACTGTCACAGGCTAAACACCAGCATGTAATGTCATCAATCATATTTAACATTATGCAGCCTGGGATCAAATAGGTCAGCTCCAAAAACTAAAATGTTACAAACTGCTGTGATATAATGGCACATCTGATAGTTTTCCAATGAAGGAGGAGCTCTTCTTAACTCATCGGGATCAAGAACACAATTACAAAAGAGACACTGTTGTTGTGGCTTGTTTTCACTCCTGTTCAGAGCTGGAGCAGCACAGAGATTGAAACACTGATTGAAGTTTTAGGATGACAAACAAACACACTGGCACCTGAGTGGAATATTTAGAAAGAAATCATCAGAGATACGATTGCTGGGGGAAAAGTTAATAGAAAATTGACAGGATATTTAGTTTTGAATCCAAAATTAAGACAAGAAATGTAATCTTTGCTAATGTGCCAAACACTCCAAACTATCACACAGAGGAGGGTTAAAATGCTTTGTATACTGCAGTTAAACGTGGAGATGGTCATGCTGCAGTGACCTAATCTCTTTGTAGTTTTTATTAACAAAACTTTGGTAAAACAAGGTTGTCCTGATTAAATACAATCAAACACAACACACAAATATACTTAACAGGAGCAAAGATAAAACTGTTTGCCCCGAGTAGGATCAAGTTGTTTTCACCTTGTCAAATGATCAACAAGGTAACATTTATTTCCAAAAATCAATAAAGACTTTAGCTACTCTGCAAGGTAATACATAAAAATCTCCAGTTTTGAATCAATTCTTCAAGGTAAATTACTTTTCTTTTCTTTTTTTTTTTTTTGGAGCTCTTATTTTACTGTTATTATTACTTATTACTTTATATATATGTTATTATATATTTATTTTACATGTACTTTACTTACTACATGTGCATATTAGAATGTCTATGGGCTTAATACTGATTTAAAGTGGTAAATGAAGTAAGTAAATACGTTTTTTTGTGCTTGTGTGAACAGCCTTTGGAGCCCCCCCCCCCTGTCCTGGACCCCACTTTGTGAAACACTGCATGCATTTGATATTATTTGAACAACAATATGTGGAAATGAGCTCTGAATTTTACAGTTCAGAACATTAAATAAAACATTAAATAAAACAATGTTGGTAACAGATGCATTTTATTTATGTGACAGATTCACACTCCTAAAACCAGCTGTGTGATAAACGGGGGTTTCCAATACCAAACTGTGCCATGATTACTCTCTCTGGATCAAATCTTTCCCCCGTGTGGAGACGTGTATCATTACAATGTATAATAGCGTGTTTCCTTACTGTCTATATCCACCTGGCAGTCCTCAGGGTTCTCTATGTGGTTCTCCTCGGTCATGATGATGTTCTCGATGTCCTTCATGGAGAGGTGGTCGCAAAAGGTGTCGTACAAAAGCCTCTTGAGCTCCTCCACTGTCAGCTTCTGCATATCACACTGTTCGCACAGACACACACACACACACACACACACACACACACACACACACACACACACACACACATACTGTTAGGTCGTTCTGACACGAAGGCTTACGGGTAATAAACCACCTGGCTATTTATAAAGGATAAAGAATAAAACTCGGAACCGCTGCGTGTTTACCAAGTGGAGCCCCCGCTGTGGAGTCTTCAAAAGTATAGATCTGGACATAACAGTAATGAGGACGAATGGAGCCTATTAAGATTCTGGGGAAATCTGCAGTAACATGTAACAAAGGAAATGGGCTATTCGTGATAAGAAGACAACACCTTAGAAAAAAATATATATATATAGAGCTGTGTAATTAATACATTTTCAATTACAATTTCAATTCCTGTTCTAATTGAATACAAAAAATGTGCAATTGAGAAACCAAGTTTAATAACATCAAAATGACTGCATAGTGCACTTGTATGTGTTTTCTTGAGTGCAAAAGCTGCTTACATGTTGTATTTTTACATTTGTAGAGTATATTTACTATACATTGTCTCTATAACAAAGTAACTTTAATTTCTCATGTTCATTGTGCTGTTGCCCCAGATTCTCAAAATACAAATAATTGTTTGAATTGCACTGAATAATCATTTCAATTATTATTTAAATAAATGTGAGTATTATCCATAATCATGCAGCTGTATATGATAGTACTTCGGGTTTATTACAATTCTGATTAAGTTATAAAGTGTTTTCAAGTTCTGCCAAAGAAAACAGCCTAATTTGTTCATTTTCAAATTCAAAAGATTTATAAAAAGTTTCAAAAGGAGCGCTTCCTGGACCTCCAGAGGATAATACACAGTAGAAAAAAGTAGAAAAAACACAGTGGTGTCTTTGGGGAAGGGAAGTCAGTTTAAAGATGCAAAAAATCCAAGGCACTCACCGGTCAAAGGATTTATGTTAATTATTTTGGTCTAAATAACCAGCTCTGTAAGCATTTCTTAACAATCTGATGTACTAGTAGATTGAAATACTGTATATTTTCAAAAACAAATGGCCCATGCATAGGACACATTATCAGCCAAGGCACATTACAGACCACCCATTGTCTTTGGGGAACGACATCCGCCATTATGTTTTACTTTGGTGAAATGACTATCCACAGGTGCAGCGTGTGACCTGAATACATCTCAGGTGTATATTTCTCACATAACAGTCAGTGCCCTAAGCCATAGCTTCATAAACACTGCAGTAGAGGTCCTATCATCTTTTCTAGTGTTGGTGTAACCTCCTCCATTTAGATTCAAGCTGTTGCACTGTCATAATATTAGTGATCATAATATTAGTCTTGATGATGGCATCTTATGTAATGCCGCCTTCTTATGAACATTATTTTTAGAACATTTCACAAGCTTCACTATCATTTGGAAAATATACCATAACTGTTGTGCTTATACTTCCTTCTATATTTAAAGTTCCTCTGTTATGCTATTTTTGATCCGTGTTATAATGCTGTTTTCTCATCAAAAACACACCAGGAGTTTTGTTGATTTGTTGGTTTAACGCACAAACCTTTTTTAAACTCCATACACCTTCACTAGAATCATTGGGATGATTTCAGCCCTGGATTTGTCACTATATAAAAGGTAAAAGGGAGCTGATAACTTGTTAATTATTACAATATGACATCAGAAGGTGAAACATTGTGAGCTTTTGTAGACAGACTAATAATAAAGCATTAGTCAAGCAGATGTGAATGAAATAAAACACAATTCCAACATTCTACATGGCTAAAAGCTCATAAGAGTAAATTTTGCATATTATAGGACCTTTAAAAATATGTAATTATGCAAAATCAGTATTAAAGCCTGCTCCTTAGTATTGAAATGGGGTTTGAATCTCCAGTACTGTGAAAAAACTAGTATTTTTTTCTATTTTTTCTATCTCTTGCCGACTTTTCACGGCAATTATTTTGAACATGATAAAACAAGATGCACACGTGATCACAAACATGTGTGGAACCTGACGTTGGACCTTTAAATAGCTCGTCTTAGTGATAGAGTTTGCCTGCAGGACTTCCCTCTCTGTTAGTGGAGATGCTGGAGTGTCCGTAGGCTCGTTCTGATCAATGCTCTGTGCACGCTTTGAACCACTTTGCTCTTATATAACTTTGTGTAAGACTAGAGTCCCCGAGGGAGCCTGACTCTCACAGCAGGTGTCTTCAGTTGTCTTTCTTTTTCCAGCCGCGTGTTACTATAAATCGCACTTCACTTCAAACTAATTTCTAGTGACGTCGTATTATTATCACATGGGAAAAACAAAGGTGACTTTCGCTTGAGTTTTCAGCACAAGTTACATAATAGCATAGTCCCAGAATAACAAGTAGCTTTTAATTAGCCTTAATAAAACATGGCAAATGCTTAATTCAATGAACAATGAAAGGGCCCATATTTTACTATTTTCTGATCTATGTGAGTTGTTTAACACACTAACTCTGCATATTTACCGTATTTTCCAGAGTATAAGTCGCTCCAGAGAATAAGTCACACCAGCCAAAAAATGCATAATAAAAAAGAAAAACATATCATCACCTTCCTAAAATAATCGCCTAAGTCACTTTTTGCCTAAGTTTGCTAATTTATGCCATAATTTCAATTTTGGAGGGAGTTTTTTGTGTTGCCTGAAAAACCTGAAAAAATTACTTATGCGATTATTTTAGGAAGGTGTCGATATATAGGTCGCACTGGAGTATAGGGGGGGAAAAAATCCAAGACCAATTACAGACATTTCATCTTGAAATGTCTTTTAAAATAACAGATTAAACAACAACAGCATGAATAGGTGCACGCATGCTAACGTAACACATTTAGCTGCATGACGCGTAGACAAGGAACTGTCATAAGTGTCTGGTATGTTAATGTAGCACACTAACAATTATTCAGATAACTATAGCATAAAGAACATGCTAACAAGTTTACCAAAGCATCAATATTACTCCAACTCACTAAATCCAGTGAAAATAACAAACAAACTGATATAATAACATGTGAATAATTGCACATATTAGTCTCTCTCTGGAGTGTAAGTGTAAGTGTAATGTAAGTGCCGCACCCCCAGCCAAACTATGCAACAAAGGGCAACTTATACTCTGGAAAATACGGTAGATGGAGGCCTCTAACAAACTGAAAATACTCCACTTCCACCTTGAGGAGGTAATAAAGGATGTTTCCCACTGTGTTTTTAAACTACATCCACCTTTCATCATTTGGATGCCAATGTCTACTGAACTAAAGGGAAAAGAAAGGTGTTGACTTGAAAACTACAGCTGCATGACACTGCAAGATGAAACTGAGCATTTTGAATGTTGAAGATGTAGATAGACCTTTAAGAATGATTAAGGCTTAAAAAAATACTTAATTGAAAGGTTTGGGTTAGGATTTAGATTTAGAACATCAATACAGTAGTTATGAACCATAAATCATTCTTAATAAACAATTTGCTCATTATGACTTAAGTCTTTGCTTTATTTTTTTAAGATATGAATTGTCTGAATTGTATGAATTGATTATGAATTATAAAGTGTTTCTGAGTTTTCATTTGTCTGATAATATGTCTGAGATTGGGTTGGATCAAGTAAAATGTACAATGTCATATCTTTAGCCTTTCTTTCTGGTATCACCACACCAAGACATTCCTTTGTTTATTTGTTGTATTTCTCACAATAGTAAACTAAACATAATTTAAAATTTTTGAACAACAATATCTAATCTAATGCTTCCTTATACTCAAATGTGTTAAAGACACATTTTGTAGTTTTTCTGTTGGGACAGTCTGCCACCTGCTGCTTTATGGAGATGTTATAGCTTTGTTCAGGACGGTTCTCAGCGTGACAGTAATTGCTTTATCTCGATTTTTTTGACTTTATCTTCTATTTAAAAGGATAGCGCAATTTAACAACATGCTATGTCTTCATTAAAGCTAGAATTAGATTGGCTGACGAGCTCCTCCTGTATTCTCACATAACACCACTAGAGGGCATCTACATATCTGCTGTCTGAGAACAAGACCAGAGAGCACAGGTGGAGCATGAACCTATGTGCATCTACTGGCTATAAAATGATCAAATAGAGTTAAAGATGATAGCTTTAAGCACAGCCAAACTCGTATTAGTTAAAAATAAATGAACTGTTATATGACTTTGAAATTGGCTTGTGAGAATTTAAGCGGGAGGGGTAATAACTCATGAAGTGTTCTATACTTTGGGGAGCGCGACTAGATTAACATCCTTCCTGTAATAACTTGGTGGATACAGTAATTAAAAGAAGTTTGGCTTAACCGTCGCACAAACACTTCTGCGTCGGGTGGTTTGCTGTGGGGCCTTCAGTGTCTGTCATTGCTAATAGGCACGAAATGAGAGCAATAAGCACCTTCCAGAAGACAGAGTCAAAGTCGGTGCCATTGAACTTATCTGGCACCCCAGCCGTCAGTTTGGGTCCCAGGAGGGTGACGAACTCTTCAAAGTCCACCTGGCCATCGCCTGCGGGCAGAAGAGAAGAAGGTGAAAGACTTGTGCATGAGTGATAATACGTGTGCAGGGAAATGACTGAAGTTTTACGCTGGAACTAACACCTCTCTGAACATGTTACAGTGGATAAATGTATTCTGATGTACCCTACAGGTCCTATATGATGCTATTTGCTAATCCATCTATCTATCTAACATAATGCCTGTCACTTTAGGCTGTTGTGGTAATACAGGAAGTGCTACACTGTGTTTTTAAAATCCATACACCTTCACTAGAACCATCTGGATGAATTCAGACCTGGAATTGCCAATCTCTACTGAACAAAATATAAAAAGTAGCTGTTAACTTGAAAACTATAATTTCATAAGATTACAAGGTGAAACAGAGCATTTTGAGCGTTGGTGATGCAGACAGACTAATATTAAAGGTTTAAAACATGTGCGAATCCAACAAAACTTGGTATGATTTTGATGAGGTAATGACATTATAACATGACTTACAGCTCACAAGAGTCAAGTTTGAGTAATACAAGAGAGGAAAAGAATAACAGTTCAAGCGAAGTACTATTTTTGGTTGGTTTACGGTTTTGGTTGGTTTAGGGAGAGTCATATTTAGAAATGGTCAGATTTTTGTAATAAGACAAACTGAAATGAAATAAAAATTGCAGTAGTCGGCTGGTAAGTACGAGGTATATTTTATATTTTGCCAGGGCTGATGTCGAGTGAAGGAAATCTGGGTAGACTACAGACATGTCCTGCCCGTTGATAAATCTTAGGTCAACTAAAAAAGGGTTGTGACAAAATTACTCAGAACTATCGCCTAGCTTTTTGTATCTGACCCAAACTGTACTCACAATACTACATCTGCAATGGTTTTCATGCAAAAGCAGTTTTATAAAAGACTGTATTTACCACACACTCACTCACTCCCTTCTTTCTGCAGTTGTCCCATACAAATAAAAATGTAATGATTATTCAGCAAAGACTCACCGACTGACAAAAGTACTGCAGCCCTACAAGCATGCACACTTAACTAAACTAACTATAAAGGTGTATTGCTTAACTAAACTAACTATAAAGGTGCATTGCTTAACTAAATTAACTCTACAGGTGTATTGCTTAACTAAACTAACTCTAAAGGTGTACTGCTTAACTAAACTAACTATAAAGGTGTATTGCTTAACTAAACTAACTATAAAGGTGTATTGCTTCACTAAACTAACTATAAAGGTGTATTGCTTAACTAAACTAACTATAAAGGTGTATTGCTTAACTAAACTAACTATAAAGGTGTATTGCTTAACTTTTCTACTGGAGAGTCCACCACCAGCTTTATTTTCACGTAGAAGTTTTTGCTTTGGGTTAGGGTTAAAGGTCTCCATGGAGGCGACAGACCCTTCACCAGAAAAGTTCTGCAATGCACCTTTAAAATGATGACGAGATCAGGTCATGCGTGTTCTTACCGTCCATGTCTAGTCTCTGGATGATGACTTCTAGCTCCACCTCATTTGGCATGTAGCCCAGAGAACGCATGGCCATCCCCAGCTCCTGCTTCGAGATGAACCCATTCCCATCTCGATCGAAGACCTTGAACGCCTCACGAATCTCTGTCGGGAAACACAACAAAGACATTAGCTCTCCCAGGATGTAACAGGGATAACAGGAATGCTCCTCGCACCATAGATGCATTTGTAATGTCACATCACAGCCTGCACCAAATCAGTCTAAACAAGCACTCCAGAAATGTCAGCAAATATTGAGGCAGAGACTAGGACAAATTGGCAATCACAACGCATTCATGTCTCTCAAATGGTATGCCAAAATACAACAGGCTGGAAAAGGCTGTTAATGAGGTGAGTTTAGAAGGATTTACTGTTCATTTAGGTGCTCGCGCTGTGGAATTCATGATCATTCTTAATCAGGCCGAAAGACTGGCCGGGTGGCAAATACTTCATCAACCAAACCATGATTGTGAGGACTGAATAACAAGCCAAAGAGGAGTGCCCAAATTAAATAGAAGACTTCCCACTATGTAACATTTCCTGCATTGTTTTTGCTATTACTGTAATGTTCCACAGTGTGGGGTTAAATTTATCTGTAGGCACGCATGTTTCTTTGTTGTTTTTTTTTTTGTTGTTTTTTTTTACAGTACTTTTGAGCAATAAAACACCTGTTAATTAATAAATACAGCATATGTTTAATGCTATACTGTGGAACTTTCCAGGCAAAGTCACCTCTTCAGATTGGCCTATGAGACCCGGATCCATCCTCTAATTGTCCTTTGTCTTTCCTATGTCCTATGTTTTGTCTGTCAAAAAAATCCTATTCATAATTTAGAGCCTGGCTCCAAATTCGCTCCTTTAACCGTTTTATTAGAGTAGCGAAGAACGCTGGGTGACATCACACTCACTTTTTTATACAGTTTATGATTCCAGTACATCAAATGCAACAAAATGTCACATGATTGGATAATGAAATTCTGTATTTCATAAAAGAAAGCTGCCATACCTCAGCCCTACACTTTTTGAGCTACAGATGTTAAAAATATAAAAAGTGTCTCTCATTATGACAAGCCAGGGGAGAGAGGCACAGGACTTCATTCAATGACCCTGTAGTATTTTAAACAGCTATACATGATTTGTAAAGAGTGGTGAGGATTTGTGGAGCAGCCCATTACACTACAGCACTGCAGAGTGCTTCTGTGCTCTTGGCTTGAACTTGTTTTTGGGAATGTTCCAGATTTAAATTTGATTCAAGACCAGAGTCCATTTGGTGAAAGTAAGTCATTCACAAATTCACTTTGGCAAAGAAAGAGGGAAGTTATTTTCAAATTAAACAGTAAAAGAGTATTGTGTCAATATGGCTTAAGTTTAATATTTGTTTATTAGACTTAACTGTCACCCAGGACAACAGCTACTCACATTTCATTGAAATGACATTTGTTTGATTTCAGTCTGTCAGTCTCTTCACCATTATTAGACCTATTACGTCAGAGTTTGTAACGTAGTTGTTTCCCCTCTGAAGTTGTATATGGAGTGATTAGTGCATGTTTGAGCAAAGTACACACCCATTGCTCTGTACTTATGATTCAACAGTGCCGCGTAGTCATTTTGGTACAAATGAAAAAAACTCCACTGTTGCTAGTGTAATGTGCAGCTCTCCATCAGCGCTGCTGACTCTGTGCTGCGATGACGTTTACGGTGTTGTTTGCTCCCATTAGGTACAACAGTTTACTAACGCAGATGTTAGCAGACTTGCTTCTTTTATTAAGTCATTTTAGCTGAATATTGCAATTTAAAATGTGCAAATTATAACCCACTGTTGTCGTAGATTATGTTGTTGTGAAAATACAGAACATGCCAAGCCCAAAATGTCCTTGCACATGAATATCTTATTTATATGCAACACATGATCTCTCCAATGACAGTGACAATAGTTAGAACAGAAAGACCAGAGCCAAAAGCCAGAGCCAAAGACCAGAGCCAGAGACCAGAGCCAGAAAGCAAGATTGAGCAGTAGCACTAAGCTGCAGAAATACGAGTCCCTTCTCTATGATCTTTAATAGGTCAGGTGAAAGTGGAATAGAATTAGTGTTATGGTTTTGGGCAGTTTGAGACACTTTGAATGACGGCTCCTAATAATAATGGACGTTCACAGATTTTTCTTGCCACCCTCCTTAAGTATGCAGAGTTAGTCCAAGTGTTCATTTACAAAGTTGGCCCTTACTGAAGCACACAATCCTTCCAGAACAATCACATTTACATATTTGTAAAATGTACAAATTCAATTTTCCTGCTCAACACACACTGAATACAGACAGTAGCACAAAATAATTCATGTAATTTCTATCATTCAATTACGAAATATATAACCTATATAACCTTGTGTTAACAAGCTTAAAGCAACAGTTTGTAACTTTCTGGAAGTGGCACGTTACCTGCAACATTCCATAGACAAGTAATGAATTAAACCAAACTTCTGAGCATTTTCAGTGGAGATTTGTTTTATTATGGAACCAGCCAAGGAGTCAGGTTTGTGGAGATAAATGGAGTAAAAGCACATTATTCATAGTTTTTCTGTATAATAAGAACAACCAAAATGAAATAAGTCTTTTTTGGTTTGGTTTTGGTGCATGCTGTGGCTTTAACACATATTGAGGGTAATGTTTGAAGGCGACAGGTATTGAGCTCGTAGTAATTTAACTTGGAAATACGACATGACTTTTCCCTCAAATTAATTGGTCAAGATTTGATGTTGTTTCTTCTCTTTTAAAACAGAACAGCTTTCAGTTTTGATTTCATGAACATGATCACTTCACTCAGTGACATAATCAGTGCAACAGCCAAATTTCTTCCTTCAAAATCAGAACTCTGCTCAAAACTTTATATTTAGACTTGAAAAATATTACTAGATTACACAAAGCACTTAATGTTGGGAGCTTTTAGCCATAGTTTCCATAATTTTGTCACCTCAGAAACATACCTAGAGTTGTGTTTTGTTTCATTCACACATTTTTAAGTAGTTCTACATTATTTGTCTATTTACATCATTCAAGTTCAAAATGCTCTGTTTCAGCTTATGATGTCATAAAGTGATGGATTTTAAATTAACAGCTACTTTTTACCTTTAGTTCAATAGAAACGGGCAATTCTAGGTCTGAAATCATCCAAATGATGAAGGTGAAACAGGGTGTTTTCTGGTTTTAGTGAAACACTCAGACTACTTATGCAGGATTTGAGTATTATGTATGATTGAAAAAAAAACAAAAAAAAAACAACTGTGAAAAAGTTTGTGATGAGGAAACAACATTCTTACATAGATCAGAAAACAACGTAATATGGGCCCTTCATTTATCTACAAATTGGCTATTCACTGAGTATTTGAATTGCCTATTTGATTAGAATGTATTAACTGCCTAACTTAAAAAAAAAAAAACACTGTTGTGTAAATCTAGAGCCCAATACAGTTTATTTTCTTGGACTTTGGTTTATATAACAAAACCCACTGTAAGCTCATTATAAAGTCAGTCATAATTTGAAACACTAAGCAAACTACTGTAGTGCTTGCACTTCAGATCCAGGCTCTTACAAATGTGAAATTCCCACTCTGGTGATTTACCAAAATGTCACAACAGAATGGTGACGCCTGGGGACCAAATCCTTTGTGCCACATTGTGTGACAAACTCTTAGCGCTACAGAAAAATTACCCACAATGCCTGAAAACGTGCTATTTCCTGTATTGTCAGCTATTGGCATGAATGCAGGAATGACTTAATGCAGCCAAATAGCGTCTGAATAGATCCAGCGGGCGATCGCAATCTCTTGTTACGCAATCCTATAAGCTACCGGAGTGACATGCTATCATTCAAAATGTCTTCCTGGAGGGAACGTTTCCGAGTCATTGAAATCCTTGGCGATGTTATTGTTTGTAAATAGCACCAGGACTCGATCCACCTGCGGTCCAAGACTCTGCGTGCTATCTTAGGAAATATCAGCTCTCCTGCAGCTTTCTATTGAGAAGGAAACATGGTGCACAGGAGGCAAGCAGCACACCCTTAAATCAGGCGCCCAAACAGTTTTAGCCCATGCTCGATCTCCCATTGCAAGCTTTATTTATCGATCAAAGTGCACAGTGAAATGCCTACAGCAAAGTGTATTGTGGTACATCAGCAGAAATGTGTAGCCTATAATAAAACACGGCCACAGTTGGTTGCCAAGAATTTCATAAGCGCTCCACTGATTGAATAACTGAACATTGTATTAAAAAAATCACTATTTCATCTTTGCACTGTTTTCTCCTCTTGTATATAGCTGAAAGATATTATTTCGACACCAGTTTCTTTCTATATTTGCTATTTAGTTTGAATGTTATCACCATTTCTGCTCTGTTATTATATTATATTGTGATGTGTGAGCTAATTTCCCTTGTGTATTAATAAAGTTTGTCTAAGTCTAAAAAGAATACATAGCCAGAAGTGATCAGGAAGTAAATCAGGAAAAAACTAGAAATCTCGGAAGTCAAACGTGCTATGTATAATCCTTATCGAACAAATAGACAGAGTAATTGTCTTCTAAAAGAATTACTGTGTGCCTTTGAGCACACGCCAGCCGCACAGAGATAGCACTATCGCACATGTCCTTGGGAGGGACAAATATACACTTCCACTTGTTCACTTCACTCGCAAATACTCTGCCAAAGTCGCTCGAGGCTGGTCTTTGGTGTGAAAAATGCTGTTAGCCAAGAGTGCTTTAATATTATTTTTACTTTCTGGTGACAATTAGAGGAAATGTGAGTCACAGGCCATTGAGTAATCTTGGCGTGGATGTGTAGTGCTGTTCTGTCAGAGTTTTAAGGGAATCTGAACTATTTTAAGATGCGTTTATTAAAAGGCCTGTGCCCATTTTTTTACACAAATTTTAACAAAATAAGTTTTATTGCCAAAAACATAAACAGTACAGCATTTTCTTACCATAATTATTGAATTGTTTTATCCTATTTTTGATTATTCTGTTAACTGATGCTTCTCTGATTGTCTGTTTTGTATTATTATTATTATTATTA
>KN490565.1:6269-24046 GCA_000787155.1 Scartelaos histophorus | reverse complement strand
GTAGTAGTAGTTGTAGTGGTAGTAGTACCATAAGATTCAAGCAGTTTAGGATCAAACAAATCAACAACTTCTATGACTCATTATAGATATGAAAAGTGTCTATCTTATATTCATATTTGATTCTTCTCACCCTCTACTTTCTTTCATCTTGTCAATAAAGTTATTGCAGCATGTTACTTTAATTATCACTCACTTTTTGATCATCTACCCTCTGGCCTGTCTCAGTGCAGTTCTTTGTACTTCCCATCTCGTTCCATTAAAAATATCAGTTGGCCGTGTGTGTGTGGCCCTGGTGGTGTGTTCCTATCATTGCAGTAAAGTGACAAGAATTCTCCTCATTCATCTTGTAGCGCTTGGCTGGAAATGACATGTCGACATCAAAACATAACTTGACAATATGCCAAGATGGACATTCACAAGATATTGGATTTTAAGAGCGAGTCTAATTAAACTGTGTTACGGCGTGTACACCAAATGGAATAATAATTGAGGTGATGCAAAGAGGCAGTAGCAGATTTAAGTGTTCATTTTTGCACATGCATAAATTGTGCTGGAATTTTTTTTTAGCCTTAAGGACATTTGTGTTTGTTGATTCTACCCATTTTTGGAAGCCCGACCTGCAGCATGCTGTCATAAACAAGACAATTGAATACATGTGCATCCACAAAATACTAATACATTAGTACAAAGTCATATGTTGCTATTATACTGCTGGACTTTTACTTCCCACATAAGAACAAACTTGGGCTGAGTCTGTGTTGACAAACAGGAATTCGCCCATTGTTTTCTGATTTCAATTAAACGCTAAACCCCGTGTTTGTAGTATAAAGTATGCCCTCACTGCTCATAAAGCTCTCAAATACTCTGAAGGCTATTGGCAGAAACAGTGGAAACAGTCAGTCTTCTGCTCAGTGTAGGTACAACTGATGTAATTGCCATTGTTTATTATGTAAAATTTCCACCTCTGGCCTCAACACTTGAACAATTTATGTTGGTTTCTTCAGCAGACAAAAACATTTCTGCTTTTACTTGTTACTTTACTTGTTTACTTGTTGTTGCTACTACACCCTGGGTACACTTAATATAGTGGGTAAAGCTCCCACTAGAGTAACACATACTAAGACGCTATACACTTTCATGCATTAATTATTTAATCCATACTCCATGCCATTAGATAGACTGATGGAGGTGTGGCTAAAAATATGTGCCATCTGCTGGTCTCACACACCACACCACGTTCATATAATAGTGTTTTGTGTACCACAGTACGCACTAAAAAGGGCATGACAGTTAACCACTATGACACCTGGTTTTCCCACAGATTTCAGATTACAGTTCTACCTAAACCCAACCCTACAGCTTCCAAAAACAGACCAAATCTGCATTCCCAAGGTTTTATGCCCGTTGTTTGCCCAGTTTAAGTTGCACACATGTTTAAATTGTGGCTCTAAATGGTCCATGCATATGCCACCAACATGCAAACTGTGATCTGCAGTAATATAAGAGAATCCTAAAATGTTCCATTACAGCATGATTAGGAACTGCAGTGCACATAAATCTTATATTTTTTATGTTTCTTTCTTTTTTCAGGTATTGGCTTTAGAAAGGCAGGTGTTTGACTTCCTCGGATACCAGTGGGCTCCCATCCTCGCCAACTTTTTCCACATCATTATAGTTATCCTTGGTCTCTTTGGCACCATCCAGTACCGGCCACGCTACATTGTGGTGGTGAGTATATTCACCATTTTATATACTTAAAAAAATAAAACACAATACAAAACAGCAGTCTTCATAGTGCAGTCTTAATATCAGAATGCACCAGAGCTGAAGAGATAGAGATGATTTTCTGAGTTATATTTAAAGTTGAACAGAAACTGAATTCTTTGGAAATAGTGTCACTGAGGTTAGATGGTTTAGACGTGAAGAAAACTGAAGAATATAGTGATAGAAAGAGATTGGGGTTAGAGATGCCTGGCAGGGATGAACTTTAAAATGAAAAGTTTTGGGGTTGACTTAAACAGGATAACAATGTGGAAGTGAGTCAGGTAATTTGCTTTAAAGAAAGTAAGTGACTATGCATCTCGTCTCACAGTCTGACTCTTGTGTCCTATCTGTATGACACCTTTAAATCACTTGAATCCTGCGCTAATTAGGCCTCATTAAAGGGAGAAGGGCTGTTCGAGGGCTCAGGAACTCATCAGCTTCAGGCTTGATTTTGTACTGAGAAGGTCATTGTCTGCTATGCTACACACAGCATCAAGTGAGCTTTCTTTTTCACTTGTGCATTTAAAGTAACTGTTCACACTGCAAAATATGCTTTATAAACCCAAGTATCGACTTTACTCACGCATGTTATAGTTGCAGTTTCAATGACAGGAGTTATAGGAGCAAAAACTAGTAGCGATGGATGGATTGCTACAAACTTTCATTGGCTGATTTCTGGAGTTCATTAGATTATTGAAATGCCATGTAAATATTCACATCTTAAACTTAGACTTAGACAAACTTTATTGATCCACAAGGGAAATTATTTGGACACAGTTGCTCAAACATCACTATATAATAACAAAGAGCAAGAATATAAATGTCAATAATATATTCTGAATAAGTCGCAAAAACAGCAAGAGACTGGTGTCAAATAAGGCATATTTATTTAACTGTATATGTGAAAGTCAAAATAAAACTTAATACAAATATATCTGAGCCGTATACAAGAGGTCACATAGAGAAACAGTACAAAGATGACGTAATGAGTGACAGGACTTAGGGTTATCTATTACATAAGGGTGAGTTGTACAGCTGATAATTATCTAATTTCTTTCTGATTCTTCATGCTTGTGCAGATTTTAACCAAGGTAATTATGAAAAGAAAAAGCACTCAGAATGGCACTGGTTTATCTGAATTTTACTGGCTGCCGCTGAGTAATTCATAGTAATCTGTCATGGCTGGTTTCCGTGTCTGTTGTTTGTATGCTCACTATACATTCACATTTGCGTCACACTATTCCCCAGTGCAGTAGCAGAGGTGCAGGTGATGACGGTAATGACAGGAAAATACAGAGTAAGATATGTGGTGAGTGAAAAACATGAGAAATGCAGATGTGTAGCTAAACTGGAGTAGACAGGGGTTAGCGGTGTGAGTAATACTATTGTTTCTTTGAAGGAAAGTCCTGATCCAACACGCTTGTCGGCTATGGAGGAGCTCTGTATCTTTCCCCTGGACACAGTTGACATTTGAACACACACTTAAGTGAGATGACTCAGAGTATTTCACAACCAAAACACTGACAAAGGTTCCTCTCTCCCCCTCTGTTCCTCCATGTATCTGTCAGCACTGTTGCTGTACAAACTTCACGACAGGGGTCATAAACTTTTACACTTGCGGCTGATTCAGAGAATGGGACTTAGTTTTCTGTCAAAACAACTGTCCTTTTTTCAATAGAAAAAATACTTGGCTGTCTATCATTGGTTTTAGTGAGCATTTTTTCATGCTCTCTCAGTAAAACATGCACGATTTTGCAAGTCTTTAAAAGTAGATTTCTGATCGCATCTTAAAGTGGGCATTTTTTACTTTTACTTCACTCACTTTGAGAGCAGGTATCAGTACCTTCTACTCCACTACATATTTGAACTGGACAGAAAAGTAAAAAAAAAAAAAAAAAGTTTATTGTTTGAGACCTGCAAAAAGGCTCGGGATTTATTTTAAACACATTCATAAATTGAGTAAACAAAAATATAACAACAAATATGCATCAGCTAGGAAAAAACATTGATTCAGTTGGTTCTACAGATTCACTACATTTGAAGCTTTATTAGATCTCAAAATCTGCACAAAATACTTTTATTTTTGACTCTTTAAGTACATTTTTAAAGAGGTAAGTTCCTATTTTTAAGTAAATTAAGTACATTTTTTCATATGATCATTTTATTTTTTCCTTCAGTATCTGTAAGTAACAGAAGTACCACCACTGGTATTGTTCCCACAGCTCACATGCTTCTCTTTTTCAGTACACAGTATGGGCAGCTCTCTGGGTGGCCTGGAATGTTTTCATCATCTGCTTTTACCTGGACGTAGGAGGACTGTCCAAGGTGAGACTATCAAACACTGATCACTGGTATGAAAATGGTTGTTCTCTTGTCATGTTGCCCTATGTTCCTCTTCTATAGTAATCTCTCAGTTAGTAAGAGTTCAGTCTGTGTACGTATGTACAAGGTTGGTGAAGAAGTTAAACTGGAGTTTTGAGACATATTATAAGTTTCCCTTTTGATAGTTTGATAGTTTGACAGTTGGAAGTGATTGAATGCTAATAGACAGGACTTTTGTGGAGTCAAACCTGATATTTCCATCCATCCATCTTCTTCCGCTTATCCGGGGCCGGGTCGTGGGAGCATCAGTCTAAGCAGGGACTCCCAGACTTCCTTCACCCTGGCCACTTCCGCCAGCTCCTCCGAGGGAACCACGAGGTGTTCCCAGGCCAGCCGGGAGACATAGTCCCTCCGGCGTGTCCTAGGTCTTCCCCGGGGCCTCCTCCCAGTGGGTCATGCCCAGAACACCTCCCGAGGGAGGCGCCCAGGAGGCATCCGGACCAGATGCCTGAGCCACCTCAGCTGACTCCTCTCGATGTGAAGGAGCAGCGGCTCTACTCCGAGACATCCAGACAGATGACCGAGCCACTTCAGCTGACTCTTCTCAACATGTTGGAGCAGTGGCTCTACTCTGAGCTCCTCCCATGTGACTGAGCTCCTCACCCTGTCTCTAAGGGAGCGCCCAGCCACCCTGCAGAGGAAACTCATTTCTGCCGCTTCTATCCGTGATCTCGTCCTTTCGGTCACTACCCAGAGCTCATCACCATAGGTGTGGGAACGTAGCCTGACCGGTAAATCGAGAGCTTTGCCTTTCGGCTCAGCTCCTTCTTCACCACAATCTGATATTTCCTCCACTGTCAAAAGGACAATTTAATACTGAAGAACAGAAAATGAGACTTGAATAGAAGAACATTGAGTTTCTTTCACAATTTGGTATTATCTGCCTGCCCTTTGCATCCATTCTCACTGAACTGGTTTGTTAATTGTTCAGTTTTTGTTGGATGTGTTGAATAATCAAAGGTCAGATTAGATTTCGCTGGCATATAATTAATACAACGACAGACTGTTGTGATTATCTGCAGGACCTTTATTTTTGCTGTTAGAGTTTAAATAATACAACATTACCACATTCCATCATACAGGCAAAGTGTACGCAATTCTAATATTAGTTCCCCTTAGTTAAAAGGTACAGTATGTAACTTTCTATATCCATGGAATCAAGCATATGACCTTAAAGTTAAAACCATATATTGGAACAACAGATAGAGTTTTATGATACACTGTGGAAGATTATAGCCAAAAAACAACATGCCCATGGAAACAAGTAAGTGTAAAATCCGCCACACACACTACAGAAGAATTTGCCCGATTTTGGCTGCGGTTTCTTCTCCCCGAGTTTGGGGAGCTTTACCCGACTTTTTGTCTTTGTGTGCAGTTTTGAAGCCGCTGCACTCCTCATATGTGTGGTACTGTATCACTGTCAGATCAGAACCACCAAACATCAGCAATGCTACAGTAACAGCCAATAAAACAGATCGTCAGGGCACACAGAGTGACAGACACAGAGACGCAAGATACAAACTCGGGATATAGAGAAAATAAAGACTTTATTACTCACCTCTTGTAAAGTGGTAAATTTAAAGTGCAGCATCTCATCCAAACTCTCCACAGAAATTGCCTTCCATAAATAATCAAATCCAGTCCACAAAACTGTGCTATTAATCGAGTTTGAGGAGTTCTTTAAAAGTAAAAAAATGTCTGTTTACATCCACGCAGATCGAGTTGAAGCTAAAGATTTGTGATAGTGACTGTACTTCCTGTTTACTTTATCACAAATATTTTGTGCTTTAAAAATCATGTATCTGAAGTAGTGCACCGCATTTCACAAATAATAACAACACAGTTTTGACTTGTATCTAAACTGGAAGTGCCCTGATCTTTTGAACAGTTAAGAGTCTCAAAGTGAGTGATTTTACTCTGAACAGGAAAGAAACAGCTGATGTGATCATGCAACAACTTTATAGCCTGTTTTTTGCAGCCATATCCTGCTGGACTCATTGTGATCGGAGATTTTAAGTCTCATAAGATTCTCCTTGCATGTAATACTGTATTGCTGCCACTTTTTTTAAACATATGTCACATCCTGAATGCTTCTTCCCTGAAAGTAAACAATATTACCTTTAGTGTATCAGTTCTGTCTCACACGGCAGTAAAATAGATTTCATGAATATTTCAGACTCCATAAATTACTGTATTGTGCTCATTCACCACAATTACATCAGCACCAAGGTACAATCTACCTTCAGCTAAAATGAACCTTTGCTCTGAATTGGATTAAATTCTATTGGATTAGATTCTATATACATGTTTTAAGATTTTACCTCAGTTAAGGTAAAGAGCATCTGCCTATAATACTAAACTACACATGGACCTACCATTTATCTCATTTTTTTTGCCAGAAATACATTTCATAAATGTCAAATATCAGCATAGATAAATTATGACAAATCTGTCACACAATATGAAACGTTTAACAGGAAATTTAGGCCTTCTTCTCATCCATCACTTGGTTGATAACACACTGGCCCATTGCCTTCCTGACCACTGAGAATAATGAATCCTCGTTGGCAGCATTCGTCTCAGGGCAGCTCATGCGTTCAAATGCTTTTCAGAAACACCTTGCGAGCTCTGCTGACTTCGTCATTGTGTGATCAACTCCACCAAGTGTGCGCTGTCTCTTTCTCTCTTGTCTCTCCCTCCCTTTCTCTCTCTCTCTCTCTCTCTCTCTCTCTCTCTCTCACACCCTCTTCAATTTTCTTTCTCTCTTTTCCTATTTAATGTGTGTGTTTCATCATTATGTGATTGACTCCATCAAGTGTGTCTGCTGTCCCTCTCTTTCTCTCTTTCTCTTTCCTTCCTCTCTATCTCTCTGTCTCCCTACCTCCTTTTCCCTCTCTCTCTCTCTCTCTCTCTCTCTCTATCCGTTAATGTGTGTGTTTGGGGCTGAATAATGAGGCTTGTAGGGGCCAGCTGCTCGGGGCTGTGGTTTGGGCATTAACCGGACAGATGGAGGCGGCCTGGGCTCCCTCACTGCATATGGAGGCCAGGAGGAGAGCACCCACCCTCACACACCCACCACACACACACACATTCACCCCCAAACACTGCCCTCCTACCAGGCACTTTTTATCTGTAGCCAAAGTCCTGCTTGTCCCGTCTGCTTTGAATTCACAAACTCCGACATGATTTTGAGTCCAACTGCATTAGGAAGGGAGGTTGCAGGTTGTTGGAGTAATAAGCCACATGCTCTGTCACCTCCTATTGATCTTTACCCCTCCCCCACGGTGCAATAAGGACGGGCAGAAGGCAACAGCAAATACAGCTTTGATTTTTAACTGTCCACATGCGTCCCGGGGTCCTGTAGACCACACAGTTAGAGACTGTACTTCAGCCCTTTTTATTTGCAGTATGTTTGGCTCTATCATTGCTGTAATAAATAACAATATCGGTACCATATCAGGTGGTCTTAGTGTTCTTTACTTTGTTGTTTTAGCAAAGCCACCTACACTAGTAATGCTGTTTTTGTTAGATATATAGTGTTTTAATTTGAGGGGAAAATTGCAAATTCTGTGGTTCTTGAATGAAGACCATTTGACTATTATTTTTCTTATATGGTATTCTAAATTTAAAATAGGGAGTGTTCTGCAAAATTGACTTTTTAGAGTACTTTAGCTACCTCTTTTCTAACCCCTCTCATGGTTAGCTGTAATATTCTGTCCAATGCTCAACTACATCACCCATGATCCCACACATCAACCACTCCATAAATAGACACAAGCGTGACACAAAACATGCAACTGCAACAAAACTGATGTGATGTGCACTAGCCTCATTAGCAGAATGCATGCTGATTGTAATGTGATAGCAGTCTGAAGGGGGAGTGACTTAGGATGAGAGCAAAGGAAGGTAAGGACAAATTTGGAATCCAAAAAAAGGGAAATGCGGGGATCTAATTATATTACGTGTTAGAAATACCCAACAGAATTAAAATACCTCTTTAAATAAAGACTTCTGTTTCGAGAGGGTATTCGAGACATATCATCAGCTCCCGGTGAATATGATACCCAAAAATTGATCGATGCCTCAGTGTGGTGCCTGTGCAAATCATAATAACCCTCCCAACAGTAATGTGCCAAAAGCCTGCTGACTATTGATGTGTGGTTGTCAGGACTCTGCCCACAGCTTACACAGAAATGGCTTCCCCAGCTCCCAGCTTCAATCAATGGCATCTGTCACATCATTAGTCTTCAACTCTCTTCCTGACCTTCACATGCCCTCGTTTCGGAAATAGTTTTGAATACATAGACATGGACATGGACATATTGACTCAAGAAATTGAAAAATAAGTAGAGCACACTTCTCCAGTATGGATTGCTTGAAGTTGTATGAGTTGTTGGAATAAAACACTGCTCATATTATTTAGATTGATATGCACACTCAGTAGTCACATTTGATACAAAGCAGTGATTGTACAAAGTAGAGATAGACAGATATGTATATCAGTTGGCGCATATATTGGGCTGATATTTTGTTTTGGTTGATTTGCTGCCTAAAAAATAGACAAAAAAAAATGTTATTTTAACACTTAGAGGGAGATGTGATACAAAGCTCTCAGGTTTATGGTTAAAAAAGAGAGTGAGTTTGTACTCAATTTAAATTATACAATTTGGGGAAAATAATCAAAACCGGCCCCAAATATCAGCAGAGCGTATCGGCCATTGGTTTGTCTTGATTATAAACAATAAGTATCGCCATCATCGGCTATGAAATAAGATATTATCAGTGAGTTAAACAAAACAGATTCATCCGGGCTTGTGTAGGTGACTGCAGCAAAGTATAAAGTCAAGTCACACATTGTTTGCGTATTTCATAAGAATATGTATACAATATTTTAACTTGATTAAATGATTCCAACTTTATGAAGGTGCATGTTTGTGGATAGGATAAAAAGATTTCCTGACATCACTGGCTGTGTTAATAATGCATGTCTTGTCACTGGGGGCAGATGCAAAGGCAGGCTTGGATTGCTGTATTGGGAAATTGATTAGTGTGAGTATCTATTCATTTGTATGTTTGGTCTCATATGACTGCCTGCAAATCAGTATCTGGATAAAATAGGCTTAGCGGCCTGTGATAGGGATGATGTGTGAATAAGAAGTGATGTTGTATAGTGTTGTATATCTGTACAAGGATTTGTGTGCTGGAAAATAACTACTATGATTTATTCTTAACAATCTATATATGTTAGTGTCATAGCATTTTATGTCTGTTACTGTTTATCACAGGTTAACAATGTGTTTATGTTTGTACTGACACATTTGACTCCAGCCATTACCTCACTGTGTCTAAGTAAACATCATACTTTTCAATTATTTCTATGAGATATACTGTATAGTGGAGACAAATGTGTCTCTATCTAGACCTGTCATGATAAAAAATTGGAAGCACAATATTTATATATATTACTTTATGCCGCTAAAAGAATATAATCATATATTGAGCAATAGGTCAATATTATACTTCTCATCACAATCCGTTCTCTAACATGTCATTAAATGTATTTCTTGTATTTTCTCAGGGCAGTGATTTGCTGACGTTCAACATCTCGGCGCATCATTCGTGGTGGAGTGAGCACGGTCCAGGCTGTGTGAGGAAAGAGCTGCAGCTGACTCCAGACGACCGCACCACACCCGAGGCCCAGTCCTACATCAGTGTCATGGGCTGCTTTGTGGACTACCAGTATATCGAAGTACTACACAGCAGTATGCAGATACTTGTAGCGGTAAGTATATTTATAAGATCATGTATTATGTCAAATGAAGGAACATAGCAAAATGTAACCCACTGAAGTTGTCAGATCACGCATAAATTAATTTTGTCTTAAAAAGTTAAAGATTTAAAGATGCACCGTGTAACATTTCTGTGGAGGGTCCACCACCTGGTTGTCTCCATGGAAACATTATTGCTTTGTCTAAATTTTCTAAAGTATAGATTAAATGTATATATACTTTAGATTAAACGTATATATAAGAGTAATGCTGTAACCTGCTTATATATAAGTTTAATCTATAGATTAAACTTATATATACCCTTAATTACAGTTCAGATCTGCCAGAGTCGCCCATATTCACAGAAGGAATTGTGGTATTTTGCAACAGAAACAAAATAAATGCTAGATTTATATGTTTAAAGTCATACAATGGAACATTCCAAGCAAAGCAATAACAAGGAGACAAGCAGGTGATGGAACATCCAGCAGAAAAAAGCATAACGCAAGTTTCACTGTAACAACACTGGACACAGAATTAATCAAATTAAATTTATATGAAATACAAGTGTGAACAGGCCGCTGACTGGATCTCAGCTTGTTCGGCCTCCATTGAACATGGCATTACGAGGGATTGGCAAAAAGCTGTTGATTTTATTTTGCCTTGAAGCACTTTTCCCAATATACTGGCACAGTGGTGTGTTATTATACGTGTATCCCGCCCGCCCGACTCTGCTGTTCTCTGAATGAAACATTGATCGGCTGTTTTGTCTGGGAGAGTGGCTCAGACTTGCCAGCTGCTAACAGGTTCCTCTGACACTGGAAGGCCCTTATTGTCTTGCTCAGTTTGAAAAGCCAAAGTAGACATCCTGCCGACATGAGCGCGCACACACATGGCTGCTCCTCTGGCTGACCTCCTGTTGAACAAGGGCCAAGCTTGTTCAGATCACAGCATTTGAAACACTCAATTGGCTTACAGATTTTTTTTTTAATATTTAGCTCTAAATCACTCACAAATATTTTCACATACAATAGAAGCATGGTTACAGATTCAACATATGAAATAGAGGCACTTTACTCTCTATTCTGATATAGTATATTGTCTTCACCCATAGATTTTTGCATGACGTGGCTGCTATTCTGCACAGTCCCTCCAATTACCACCAAACCATGAATGCTTCAGTTTGACCATATAGTGATAGCAGGAGTTGAACCAGCAACCAGGGCTCCTTTGAGTTTTGAGCCCCATTTAATAATTACTAATGAGTGTAGGCATTTTATTCTTTGGCCCAAGTAAAAATGCTGAGTGTACATTTAAAAGATGTCAGATTATAGTAAACAAGCAGTGTGACTTATGGACACCCGCTGGACTGTGTTGTTCTCATCATCCTACAGAGAATGGCAATAAAACGGTTCATGTCATTTTACAGCCCCATCATTCCTCACTCTGCTAATGCACCTCCACTAACAAATTATTTGGCGCCTGAGTCAGCAATAAAGGATTTCATTTTGCATATTTTAATTCCTGCTCTGTTCAAAAGCACTTTAATATCATCTTATCTTGCTGTCACGTAAACAGAGCGAGAAAAAAGTCCCTTTATTAATTAATCGCACATTTTGATTTATTTTGTTCTATGGAATATAAATCCACCCTGTGATGTCATGAATCTGTATTTTCCATGTTACTTTTACCTTTGTTTGTGGAGACTGGAAATCATTGTTGAAATAATTAAAATTATATTAGTTTAAAAATGCAGGGGAGCACTTCGTTACTACACTGTTTTCTGTTTTAGAGAAGAACTAACCTAAATATGCATTTTTTTTTAAACATGTGTGAATGAACGTGTAAAGAACATTATAACATGAATCAGAAAATAGTCTGATACGGCCCTTTAACTATTAAGACTTCCAATTATTGCCATTTTTAGAACAAAAACAATTCAAAATGAATCGCACTAAACCTCCATTGTATAGGATTTGTATAGGAATAGACCTTGATGGAAAACATACAGTTAAAGAATGAAAAGAATTATAATCAGGTAGCACACCCTTTGTCTTTGTAAAAAGGGTTTTCAAGGTCACAGCAAGAGGCTATTAAATATTTAGTCTGAGCTCAGAGGACTATGTTTCATTAAGATGAAAAATGTGGATCAGTTTGCCCGTAATGGAGGCATCACTGACATCTGTCGGCTGCCATTCATCACTGACCGGGGGAGTCTATGCAAGAGAAGCACCGTGATCACAGGCTATTGTCTAAGGACCAAACAGGTTATATTGCAATTGAGAGGTAACACTCATATAAGATTGTTCTGTTTCATTCTTTTATCACTGAAGAAGGAGATTGTTTAATGTAAAGGTCCTATATAATACAAAATGGATTCTTCTGAGCTTTAAGTCATGTTATAATATTGATACCTCATCAAAAAAACTACCTGGAGTTGTGTTTTGTTTCTGTCTACATCTCCAAAGCTCAAAAACCACCGTGTGATGTCATGTAGTGGTAAATTTCAAGTTAACAGCTACATTTTACCTTTTGTTGAGTAAAGATTGGCAGTTCTAGGCCTGAAATCATCAAAAACAGAGTCTTGTAAATGTGTATAACAGAGTGGTTTCTGTCTGAGAATAAAATACAGCCTAAATATGCAAAATTTGTGTGTTAAATACATGTGAATGAACAATAATATAACATACATCTGAAAATAGGATAATAGGCTCTTTAACTGTCAACCTCACGTATATAACCACAGAACCACAACCTTATATATAAAACATATGACCACTTTTTGACACATGTATTATACTGTTACCAATACTGCTAGGACAAAAAATGCGATAGGGCTGCAAGATTAATTGTAATCAAATGAAATCACAATTTGAATGGGTGCAATTAGCAAAACGGAAAGGCAATTTTTGAAGTACATAATTTGCTTCACAAACAAGAAAATATCCTGTCTTATTCTGCATAAGAAATGACAACCCAGTAGTTTCTGTACAAACACATTTTGCATTACGTATGATTCTCTAAGTTTTGTCAGTTCATCTTCTTGTTTTTTCAATTTTTTCAATTTTTTCAATTTTTACTTCTCCTGGGCACATAATATAAAATGCAAATCTAATTGCAGTGGTTGTCATTAAATATTCTTTCCCAAAACATTCTGCTTTAATAACGGAAATACACAATTACACAACAGAGACTGAATTCATATGGCTACATGTACTAATTTATATGCTTTTATCACTACTACTACTACTACTGCTACTACTACTACTACTACTGCTATACTTACTTGTTCTTACATTTACCAGTCTACCTCTATCCTACATTTTGCTACTACTTGC
Source organism: Scartelaos histophorus (assembly GCA_000787155.1). Classification (NCBI taxonomy): domain Eukaryota; kingdom Metazoa; phylum Chordata; class Actinopteri; order Gobiiformes; family Gobiidae; genus Scartelaos; species Scartelaos histophorus. Next base: position 10,794 of record KN490565.1, on the reverse strand, counting down.
TCTAAACTTGTTCTGGTGTAAAAAAACAGATATTCTAGCCCATGTTTTAAGCTATGTTTTTCTTGACACAGCACAAAGTCTCAATTTTCAGCATCTTCCTGACACTTTCACTGTTAACTACAGCAACTGAGTGCGAAAAACAACTCAACTGGGACACAGAATAACAGAATAACAGAAAAATAGCAGCGTCAACACATGGGGGGTTTGAACATGTTTCTGACAATTGTTTTGACATGAGTCTGTCTTTTAAATGTGTGTTTTTCCAGTATTGGGTTTTGCCCTGGAAGTGTGCATGAAAAGGATTGTAGAGGTGATAATCTGTAAAAAGCTCTTGTATTTCTCTGGTACCACTGCACACTTCCTCTTGTTTTTGTCCCTTGTCATAATATCACTGTTAACTCCAGGGCATTCTTCCTGTTTCCCTTCCTGTGACTGCATTGTCTGACTTTCACTTTTATGAAAAAATGGTTAAATACTGAAATAAAAGTAAAAGTTTAATTTCAATGCAAAAATAGTAAAATCATGATAACAAGACAATGTAGGTGATTTTGTAAATGCTCCATCAATGGGGATTTCATTATTTCTGGGGCCACTTTGTTTTCTAGATACAAAAGTTTATTTTAAATTATTACAGTATATCATCTAATATTAACATTAACATTTAACATCTTAACATTTTAATCTAATATTTTAACATTTCCATGAAGTGAATGGTGGATGTACCAGAAAACATTACAAAGTGCCTCTTTAACTAAATTACTTTCCAAAATATTGCCCTCTGGTTTTAATAAGACTCTGTTCCTTATTGTATGTAATGTGTGTATTCTGTTATATTTTAGGTACAAAAAGGCAATACTTATGTGGCGCTGCAGGGGGAGTGGGAGGGGCTGAGGTTGATTAAAGGGGCTCCCGTAGCTTGGACAAACCAGTGATTAGCTGTGCGGGTGAGCCGCAGCCACAGGGTCAGGCATCTGTGTGTGAGGTCTTGAAGTTCCGCTCTCCTTTGGTTCAATTCATATCTTTATTACTGCCAACAGTGTGTGTGTGTGTGTGTGTGTGTGTGTGTGTGTGTGTGTGTGTGTGTGTGTGTGTGTATACATGTGTGTGTGTGTGTGTGTGCGTGCGTGCGTGCGTGTGTGTGTGAGGTCAGGGAGGGCTTTGATAGCTCTATTAACCTGTGTGGTGATTGCATTTTAATGTTTATTAGCTACACATCAATACGCCGGGATATTGGGGTTAGGGTGATGTGGGTTCAGCTTCCCAAATGAAGTGGGGTCATTGCAATTTAAAGAGTGTTCTATATTGGATTCAAGGATTTTAATCAACTGTGACCAGTAACTGAATTAAATAAAAGTAAAAAATGAAATCATACAACAAAAGTATGATTATTACAATTAAGACAAACCCATTAGGATATATTCTAATCAGGTTACAGACACACGCCTGTGCTCTACAGCCCCAGACCTGGAGAAATGGATGATTGTATGGTGACACTGAAATGGTGAGGGTGGAGTAACAGAAGCTCAGCTGAACCAAAGGTTAATGGTGCAATTCCACCTCCCACAGATGAATACTCAAGTTGTGCCTTTGTTCCTTTGCGTACACAGTGTATGAATGGGTGTGTAAATGAGTGACTGGTTCCTTGACCTAAAGCACACTGAGGGGTAAAGTGATGTACAAAAGTGTAACCATTTACAATTTATATATGACAAATACTTTACCTAATACTGTATAAATGCATTTAACCAAGCTCCATTTATGTGGCTGACCTGTCTTGCTCTAATTGTTGCAAATTAAGAAAATTAAATGTTTAAAGCCTCATCTCAGAATGTAAAATCCAAAAGAAATAAAAGAAGGGAATTGCACCACAGATGTTGCACTTGAACATAATATTTCCATGTCTACAGCTGAAAGTATCTAAATGATTCTAGTGAAGGAGAGTGGAGGAGAAATGGAGTTTAAAAACACAGTGGAACTCTTCCTGTATACCACATGACAAGGTGAGACAGAGTGTTTTCTGTTTAATCGTAGAACTAAATATGCAGGGTTTGTTTGTGTGTTAAACGTGTGAATGAAACAAAACACAACACCAGTATTATAACATAGATCAAAAAATACTGTAATGTGTAATGTGGGACCTTTAGAGAGTCAAAAGAATCTGACATGAAATGCCACCTTCAGGCTTCTGTGTCGGTCTGGGCTCAGACTGTCTCTAACTTCAAAGGCCCTCACAGCCAGGAGCTTTAATTGCTAATCTGTTTTGCAGGGAAATGGATTTGGCTGCATGAATTAATTTCATTTTAGTATTTGCTCTTGTTAAAAGTTTGAGTGAGTTGGCAGAAAATCATGTGAGAGTGAAGGAATCTTGTGAGCCGCTTTTACTATGCTAAAACTGATAAGCTGTGACTACTGTTACTTCAAATCAAATTGCTCAATATGTACCTAAAAAGTACTGAAACCGTGCCACCTTGTCAATGCCTAATCTCATCTGATTTTAGAAATGCAGGGTAAACCTAGTTAAAACTTGGATGGGAGAACTCTCATTAAGAATACCAGGTGCCACAGTGGGGGTGCAGTTGCTCTAGTGGGAACTGTTGTTGTGCCCTTTGGCGAGACACGTTGTTCACATTGCCTAGTATGAAGTATTGAGTGAGTGAATTATGCACACAATTGTAAAGCAAACTTATGATTTTCTGTGTATGGTGAAGTCAGTGAGGAAGATCAAATGATCACAAATACCAATACTGGTATTGGATATCGATGCCTATACAGGACATTTTGCTGGATCAGATATTGGTCCCATGATATCAGTTCAGCCAATATCCTGGTTTGGACTTTACTCTGCTGTAATAAGACTATTTACTGGCTCAGTGTTTGAATTTTTCTTCATACATAAGCTTCTGAGTTATTAGTTGCAGGATAAATAACAATTACAACACAATTGGATCAAATTTGCAATAATCTGGGGGGAAAATATTCTCCATCCTTACACTCAGTATCAGCAGATGCTAGAGTATCTATATCGGGATTGGAGCTAGAAAAGCTGGATCAGAGCATCCCTAGTAAGATCACACCAAGTGCTACTTTACTGTATTACTACTATTGCACTGTATGGTTTTGTATTATAGATTTCCTCGATTGGAGTGGTATTTCCTGATCATAGTCTGTCCCGGTTGAATTCTGTTTCCTTCTCCTTATAGAGATAAGCACATTCACACACGGAGGATCAGAGGATAACTGGACACCTCTCATCTTAACACGCTCATGTGCTGTGATTTGATGAGAAAGATGCAAATCAGCATCTCAGACCCTCACAGGATCCACTGTAACTCTGCACTCTGCACATATACATAGATATACATAGAGAGACAGGAGGGGCTGATGGGTAAGAACAGGTGCACGGGGTCTCAAAAGTCCCTATCTCATCATGTTTTTGTCATTAAACATGCAGCTGCCAAACACACACAGTCCTCCATACTCCAGAAGGTGCATTGTAATTAACCTGCAAAACATCTGTATGCCATTTTGTTGTAGTAAACACAATATTAGTATTCAGGGCAAAGTCCATGCCTGACTCTGACCCCAAATCAATAGTGCCTTAATGAGTTTGTGGATTGGCTTTTAGTGAATAGATGTCAATAAGGCCAAGATGGAGGCTCTGCTTTTGCTGGAGTCCTTGGTGCTAATTGATAAGATTGATAAGATTGTTATATACAAGAAGTAGGGCTCATGATCCTGCATATGGTTCCTGACAACTAGGTCAACAAGTTCTGGTGAATTTTAATATAGTCACTTACAGTTGTTTTATGGATTTGCTGTATAGGCAACTATCTGAACCATTGGCAGCATCAGTTATTGAATGGAAGGTTGTTTTTCAGCAATATTACAATCTTATTTAACTGGAGGAGACGAGTATTGGAAAGCACACTTAGTTTAACCTAACCCTCATTAACTTATGCAAATACAAGTAACCCTTGTATCAGCAGCTGGCCTCCTTCTCACATCTTCATTCATACAGTGGGGCCACATCTCACACAGGGAAGCACACAAGCTCAATAGCACAATAAGATGAATCTTTACTATCCACTGGGAAGTCTTGACCGTTATTTACATTATATGAAAAACAAAACAGATATTACTGTTTTAGTCAGGCTCTGGTTTAACTGAAATGCATCTTTACTTCCAAGTACTTTAAATAGAAATGTATTAGTATCATAATATTTTTTTCTGGTTTAATCCATGTTAGTATTTAATAGTATGAATGTTAGAACAGCTTTTATTAGCATTTAGGGATGCACCAATCCGATAATGGTGTCTGATATTGGTGCTGATAGCAGAAAATTTGGTATATCGGATATAGACTTCCAAATCGTCACCTTCCTAAAGTAATCGCCTAAGTCACTTTTTGCCTAAGTTTTCCTTAGGCAAAAATGTGCCATAATTTCAATTTTGGGGGGAGTTTTTTGTGTTTCCTGAAAAACCTGAAAAAATGACTTATGTGATTATTTTAGGAAGGTGTTGAAAT
>KN490562.1:3655-28856 GCA_000787155.1 Scartelaos histophorus | reverse complement strand
TGCGTCATTAGAACATACCTGAGTGAGCAGATTTGGCACTGACAATGTTTGACTAATATTTTTGTCTAAATCAATGAATAAAGTATTATGGGTTTTGAACAGCTTATAATTATCTTGTCATACCAGTTAATTAGCATTCTATAATGACTTGCGGCTCACAAGGCAGTGCCCATCAAACAGCAGGGCAGACGGGTACATAACTAGATGAGTTGCGGGATGTGCTCTCAGGTCAGAAGCTCGGTTTACCTCCCACTGAAGCCCAGAACAGCCGGCCCCAGGTTCAACGGCGCTCATGAATATAATATCCTCCTCTTTATATACTAGTAGTTATGACTGGAAGTGAGAATACAGGAGAATTTTTATGGATACACAAAAATGACTATGCATTTTGTTTCCTGTGTATGTGGGGCCCCTTTTACATAAGCTTATAAGTTAGTTTCTAGGGAGTTCCCCTCTGAAAGACCTCCGTGGAATAGACTAGACTATTTTAAATGTTTCTATATGGTTTCTAAATAAATAAATAATTAAAAGTGCACTAACTTTTTGGTTTACTTTGTTTTAAGATGCACAATTTGGTCATTTTTTTAATTATTATGTTCTCCTATTCATTTTAAACTGCAGCCCTAATGTAGACCTACCCTACTGTGTGTTTCAGAGTTAACAATACATTTTGTTTTTGAAATGTTTTTAACTAATTTCATTGATTTGACAGTCTAGTGTTCATATATTCAGACACTGATAAACTAGGCTACTTATGTATTGTCATCATAACACAAGTTAGACCTGGACTTCCTCAAATTTTACTTGAATACCGCTAGTATAAAGTGTGATTTTATGTTGAAGTCTATAGATATTCAACTTTTCTGGAGGGTTCATTAGCCTGCTTGTCTCCATGGAGATGTCGTTACATGCCAACAGTATTTTACCTTAGGGCACATTCAATACAAGCTCAAGTGGACTCAGTTGGATTGAGGCATGAATCTATAATAAAAACTGGATAAGACATTCCCCCTATGTCCCGCTCCGGACCGACTAGTGGCCGCCCCTTTGGTACTGCAGCTCCCAGGAGCTTGGGCTCAGACAGAATTCTCCCATAGATCACGATGCATTTTGGGGGAATTCAAAGTGCCCCTGTTCAGCCGGTAGCGCATCGACAACTTTCACAAATGTCGGATTTTGTAGGGATTCTTTTCTATTCTCACATCAAAACTTTTTAAATCCTCAAAGTGTCTAAAAGTTTGTTAGCTTTGTAAGTCTTAGCATAGCCCTGCTCTGAGTTCGTGCTACCTCCGCTCTAGCAGCTCTCGCTCTGATTGGTCCAAACACATGAGCACAGGCCACTGAAAACAACACAGCGCCATCTTGGGTTCACCTTCCAGATTTTATTATAGTTCTATGGAATGAGGTTCAAAGTTGTAACTTAGTATTGTTCTCTCAGCAGGTGCAATTCATGTCCACAATGTACTTTTGGCAATCAAACTAAACTGTAAAGTGATGTCTGCAAAGGAGAGGCATCCAACTGCAAAGGGTAAGAAGCCATAAGGTATGGCAACAACAGCTATTTTTATTTAGTTCTTAATGAAAAAATACTAGACACCCCTGCAGACCTCTACTCTGTTAGGCTCAAAACTATCCTGTTTAGCTGTGCATATGACTGAGATTTTTATTCCCCACTTTTCCCTTTTAATGTTCATTTTATGGTGATTATTTATATTTTCATTCATTTGTATTGTGATTTTAATGTATGTCTGTAAATACTTTGAATTACTTTGGGAATTGTGCCATATAAATAAACTTGTCTTGCTACATGCTCACGACTGTTCGTCTTTTTGACCTGCATGTAAACTGGGACAAGTGGGGCAAAATTGAATTGTTTGCTTGTTTGTTTGTGTTGTTTTCTTTTCCTTTTTGCACATTAGTTTTTATACCTTCAACTTTTTGTTGCAGTACTGTATCTATTCTAAAATGTCTATATTCTGGTTAATCATATATCTGGAGACAAATTCAAGTCCACTATCCCATAATCTCACAGATTTGCATCTCTGCAGCAGTCTCCTCCCTCCCTGCAGTTTGTTTGGAGTGTGTGGGGGGAGTTTGTCCTGCTTTGAGAATAGCTTGTAGCAGTGTTCATTGATCTGCTGTGCACTGTCTCTGAATGTTGTTTTGGAGATTGGGCTGGATAAAAGCGCTTATGTAAGCAACAGTTGAAGACATCAGGGAAGCAGTCGCAGCTCTGAGTCTGTGTTGGAGGAGAAGTAATGAGATATTACCAATATCAACACACAGTGCACAACAACATGCATGCTGTCCAAAGCCCACAGCGTATAGAGGCTCTGCTGTGTACCGCTGAATACCACTCCCCCTCTGCACACGCATCTGTTCACTACATTCATGTGCCTATGTGAGCAGATGGGCAAATTAACGCCAAACTTGTACCTTAATGTAAGCTCAAGAAAAAGATTTAGAAGAATATGAACAGCTACCTTGTGTTCACAAGAATCCCAATCCGACCCCTGCAGATTCTGTGAGAGTAATGCTTAGAATTTAAAGCAACTTGAAGTATCTAAATTACATGAGCTTAAATGTCATGAAAGGTTCTATACAAGACCAATGCATTCTTATTTGGAGAACAAAGATGCAGGAATTCTCTGTGCTCCTTCTGTATGATGCTGGTATGTGTAGAAAGTGGCCTTGGCTATAGTTTCTCAAAATGCATTAATGCTGCTCTGACAGAGAACGATGGGCCTCATTCATGAAACGTTCTTACAAACAAATTTGTATTTAAGGCCTTCTTCTGAACATTTTTGGCACAAAACACACACAATTTTCTTAACTGAAAATGTTCTTCTGGAAGAACAAATCCTATGAACAGTCAGGAGAAAAACTAAAATTCAGTTTTCTTTTGTATCATAGTTAAGTTAAAAATGTACTGTGACAAGCTTAGTTCTATAATTGGATATGTCAGTATAACCTTCTGACCACCAAAATGTTAATGTTCATGCTCTTGGGAGGCTGGTTGCTCTTGTGCATTAGTCAGGAGAAATGAACACATTTGACATGGTTTAGTTGAGTATTGGTGATGGTAACTCAGGTCCAGGGCTAAATGTGGCTGTCTTTAACTGTCAGTCCAGTGATTAAGTGCCAATTGTCCAGGGTGTACTTCACCTTACACCCCAGGCCAGCACAGGCAGCACTGAGCAGCAATGAGCCAGAAATACAATTCACACAAGAGTTACAAACAGGGGGTTTTGAGATGATGGTAATTGTATTGGATCATCGTTGTAATCCCCTGTTTTTTGTCACATGGGGGTTACTGAAATAAGACCGAAAATGCAAAACTGCAAAATAATAATACTTGAATCAACAAAATGGCACCAGAGGTGAAAAACAGAAAATTCTCAAATAGTCGAAACTAAAAAATCACAAAAATTCTCTTAGAAAAAACTCTTAGAAGGACAGGATGATGAAAATACACCGGGAAACAAAGTGAAACACACTGGCTACCAGTGGTGGGAAAGTTCATTTTCTGCATAAACTAGTTCCAAGTCCAGTTCACATATTTCAGAATGAACTAGCTCATAATTGTTTATAGTTAATAATTTGTTCATGGTTCCAAAAATTCAACTAGTTCATAGTTCTTTTTCAACACACACATTATTTTTCAATATCATTGCCAAAACCCATACAGAACCACAGACAGCCATTGTTTTATCAGTTTTAACAATGAAACTATGTGTTAAATTTCATCCTCATATCATTTTTTGAATTTAACCAGGGTTCACTTTAGCATTTAGGGAACAGCATTTCCCCATCGCTGCCGTCAGTTCAGTCCACACTACACTGAAAAAATGGTCTGAGAGGTGTTGATCAAATTGCAAACACAAATTTGACAAGAATAACATGACTTTTTATGATTCTCTGTCCAGCGTGTTTAAAGGTTACTTAATTGTGGCGGATGTTAGACCTGATTGTTGCAGGAAGTCAAATGGGACGCATGTCAAATTAAAACACCAATGACATGCACAGTAGGAATAAGGCGAACTGAAGCGTGGACCACAGTGAAACAAAACATGAAAAGAGTCTATTATGGCTCTCTTACAATAATCAAACAAAGTAGAGTCATTCAAAGTTTAGACACTAAATCCTCTCCACATGTCCATAGTGTGAGTTGAGCTCATCGCCATGACGACGGGGCATACCCCTGTTCTAACCACCACAGACAAAGGTCAGTGTGCGACAGCTGCTTGTGGAACAGCACATCTGCTCAGAGCTAATTAGCGCCGCAGTCTGAAACTGTTCATTTCAGAAGGTACAGATGCCACGTGGTGTTTGATGTCATTTTACTGTTACCCAAAAAGCTTCATTTATTCAGAGAGAAACATTGATTTCTAGAGTGTTAATATTTTTTACAGGGTCTATAGCTTTTACAGTATGCATTTGTAACAACTCTGCATTTATTTGACTCATCCATGATTGCAGCACGGTGACAGGAGCACACAGGCTCCACACAGGCTGCACACGGTGCTGCAGCGCTTCTACAAATCCTCAGCTTGGCTTGGTCAGGATTATCCTAAAAAAATCACATGTATTTTTTTTCCTTTGCATAGGTCCAGAACATAACATTTTTCAGAGAAAATAAAAGCATATGCTGGGATGTGCACACTAACTCAACCTAAAGGGTTTTAAAATATTTACTTGTTATTGAGAGTTTTGGCCAAATGTGAATTTTGTGGCTGGGCTTTCTTAATAATTAAATTGCAAACAGTCTCCTGTTAAATGGTTTTGAGACCGTAATTACACCTTCATTATAACAAGACATGTCTAAGAAGGTGAAATTGTAGAAAAAGAAAGACAATTTTAGTTTGAATTGGTAAGATTTAATTTAAAATACCATACTTCAATGTGAGATTACTTGACATGTTTTTTAAAGTTGCTCCAATGGACAAAAAGACTTGGGCTGAAGTTGTAAACAGACAAACAATTTCCACATAAAGGCAATATTTCTAAAGGTTGGTCCCTCCACTGTGACAGGAAGAGAATTCAGAAATAAAAGGATTCAAATGGAAACTGCTCACGCCGGGGCTTTGCAGCAGTGCTCCTCTGTCAGCAGGAGCAGCAGGAGCAGGAAATACACAGATAAGAAGTACTACATTTAGTAAAACCTTACTTTTCATTTGAACTTTAGAAGGAAACTTAACTTTCCATCAGTCTATAAATGAATCAGAATCATTCTCTTTGATCAGTGCTAAAGTTTTCTCCGTTGTGACCCACGTCTGACAAAATGTAAATAAGGAGACTACAGTGTACTTGTGCACTGTCTTTTCTGTCGCACAGTGGAACTTTTCTATTGTCCCAGTAGTGAAGCAGATTTGCATTCAAAGGGATCCTCTCACCCAATGGGGCACACTGTTATAAACAATGACAAAGTCTTTTATGAATAATGCATTTGATGGGGCTGCTTAGACAATGCCAAACTTCTGTTTGTTTAATAAAATGCTTTAGGACATAATTCCATAAAGAAGGATGGTGAAGAAAAACAAGATATTACTGTAATGTATTTTAAATGATGCTCGTATTTTCTTGGCACAACCAACTACTGCAAACGGTTATGCTCTTTGTTCTTAATCATCCCCAGATGTAATAGCCTCATCAGTGAATAAGCTACACTGTTTTCTCTATTGTTTAGGGAACCAATTGGAAAGAGAACTCTTATTTAATTAACATTGCACTAGAACTGCAAGCCACGAAACAGGTTAAAGGGAGCAAACAAAACACCACAGACATATCCTCAAATGACCCATACCCTTTTCACTAGTGCTCTACCTCCAATTACTGGAGAAAGACTTTATGCAGTGCTCTTTCATTTGTGCCAAGTGAGGTAAAAGGGAGGGAAAATTATGTCCAATCATGAAAAGTCAGTAGCCATGATCACCAAACAGGTCAGCACAGAGCTTCCTCATTCATAAAACTATGTCAGTAAATAATCTAAATATTCACTCCATGCAGAATCCTCCATTTAAAAAGCTGTGGGTCTCTCAGCTCACAATAAATGTTTCAGAACTGCCTGTTTCTTAATGTAATATAATCCAGACTTTTCCATTGGAACTTTTCACTTTGTTCTGACCACGGACGTGTCTTCGCCAAATGTATAAAACTCCAGATGTGGTTTCATCAAGCTTTCATCTCTGTCTGAAATGTACATCCAATTTTAATCAGCGTACGTGAATTAAATCAATAACGGCAAAAAGAAAAAAAAAAACTTTCTAAAAACAATTACCTCTTCAATCTCAAAGTAATCAAGAAGCCTGTTCATCATTCCAACGTGTGCAATTTCTCTTTATGACCAGAAAATAAATAAACCCGGAAAGCAATCACACCACAGTGCTTCAGGGAAATATTTCAGATTGTCATTTTTTATATCTGTGACTAATTAAACTGGTTAACTCTGAAAATGATCAAGTTGCTACACATTTCTATCTTGCTTAAAATGCAAAGTGCCCCATCAGCAGCAGATTGTTCCATAAATTCATCTGTATTTGTGGTTAGCGCCGGACAGTTCAGTAGACCATGATATTTCCTTAAACTAAATGTCAAGAAGGCGTCGGGGCATGAAATGTCAGACTAATTCAGGGCGCGGGCACAAACGTAAGCTCACACAAGAGCGGCTCATACCTCAACACGGTAATTTATCAAAGCCAAAAGGTGCGCGGCCAAGAACGCACATTTTATTACATACGCTCACACCGGGGGAGTAACGGCGGAAAATAACACTGCGGTTTCAGGGCTTTGTATTAGCTACACTACAATAATTACTGTTCCCATAAACTAATTTGGTCTTAGCCTTTTGATATTTAGTGGTGTACCATAGAGAAATTTCTGGTGTGCGTTTGTTCAATTCCTCAACGCCACATGGGCCGTGATCTTTTCAAGAGAACTGAGCTGGGTTTTGTTCAGGTTTTAGGCTGATGAGCGTAACTTTTAACCACCGGGCCTGTAGATTACCATTGGCAGAGATTATTAAGGAAAACCTGTTGCGCTCGTGTCCGCTATGTAGTTATAATCTATGACACCGTGATCGTTATGGCGTAATTTGCACATTTTAGATCGGAATACTGTATTTTTCGGGCTATAAAGTGCATCGGATTATAAGGCGCAATAAGTGAAACAAATTGGATAAATTGAACTTTATTCAGGTCATTTACAATAACTGTAGCTAACACAAAAATCCAAGTTTAACAGTTTGGTGATTTGGGCATCAAACATGCCCGGATCCCTCTCAACATTGTTCAGTTTTAACACTAAAATACAATGAAATCTGCGTCATAATCATGGCATTTTGGGTCCTTGAACAGCACACGGCAGAACTACCGGTATGTTGCACAGTCGCCCTATATGTCGCCAACATATTACTCCTCCTGACTCGCCCACTAATACGTTATTAGCCGTAATGCGACAACATCAAATCGGTTGGAGGTTAGTAAACACAACCAAAGGTCATACATAAGGCCACTGGATTATAAGGCGCACTGGGGATTTTTGAGAAAATGTAATGATTTTAGATGCGCCTTATAGTCCGAAAAATACGGTATTCATCAGTTTAATAAAAGAATCAAGTTTGCTAACTTAAAAAAACTCAAGATAAATCAGAAATGCCAACTGACAGCTGCGCATCATGATAGTGAGCTGAACATTTTATTCCGTTTGTACCAAAATGACTGCCAAATCCAACGTGTATCACCGGTGAAAACTGGATTGGCAATACGGTGATTAAAGATTGCTCACACATGCACAAATCACTCCAGATACAATTTCAGGTGAGTAAATGATGAGGAAAATGGCTAAAAGCTGTAAAAAGTCGATTTGACATAATAGGTCTGCTTTAAAACAATCATGGAGACAAACCGTATGTCAGATCCACACCTTAAAAGTGACATGCGTCTATTTTCCACGCACGTTCAATTTTAGAAGTCAAATGTGAAAGTAGCTCTGTAGTGTATGGGGTTTGTATTCGCTAGTAAATGAAATGTAAAGTGAAAAGCCAGTCAGCCTCAGCAATGTGAGATTGATTCGTGGCTCTGACAATATTCGGAACACTCTCCCTGCTCTTCACCTAAATTATTCAAATTTCTCTGGTTTTACATGTTCGCTGTTGCATACGGTGTTGCATTTCAAAGGGACAAAGGGACATCACCCATAGGATTCGGCTCTAGTCAAATGAAGCTCATCGAGGGTAGCGAGTTATAAGGACGAATATGGATTGTTTGCAACCAAAGAGTTCATCCGGATCGAGGCTGTTAAAGGTAACGCCCCTCATTGATTTGTCTGTTATTAATAGTGTTCATATCTTGAGTTAAGCATCAAGTGGTGAAATAAAACCAGGATCTGACAGAAACAGGTACAGAGAGAGGCTTTTTCAGTAGAAATTGAATTCGAGTCGATGGAGCCCATGCTCTTTTTCTATTTGTATTGATATTTGAAAACATGAAAACATGATATTTGAAAAAACTGACACTCTCGGACAATATTTGTTTGAATATGCTGGGGGAAATATCTATTCGAGAAAGCTGAAATTTCATGTGGGACTAAAAACACTTCAGAAAATATGCTAAAAAGGTAAGAAAATAAAGGTGATTAGATCAGCAGTTAAGGGCGGACGGTCGCACCACATGACATTTTAACACTTTTAAGTACAAAAACATGCAGAATAACTAATGATTTCTGAAAAAAAAATGATTTGGTTCCATGGAGGTCAGAGGTACTACAGGTATGTGGGGAATTATTATGAAATTTTAACCTTTTTAACTGAAGAAATTACAATTGGACACACGTCATGTCCTTGATCCATACACAGTCTATGAGTCCAAACGGGTTCATTAGCAGCTGATGATTCTAGCGCCTCCGCACGTATAGACCATGTGAAATCAAAGCTCAAATCTCAAGTTTCCCCAGTGCCCTCTCTGTGGTAGTGGTGTTTATTTTTTCTTCTTCAGCCCAAAGCACTACGGTCCTGATCAGACTGAGTCCAACCTGCTGAGCTCAGCTGCATATGCCCCCAGTGCAGCGCTCACCTCACATCACTTTAATGTGCTATCATCACCACAGAAACGCTGTGTGCAAGGCCTCCTAAGGACAGCTTAGAGGAAACATTAGTGACAATTTGGACATTATTACCTAAATGTCCTCCCAAAGATATTAGATTGGCTTTTTAATGTTGTCTCGAGGATCCTAATTTACATGAAGCTTTTTTGTGTCCGGGCCTTTTGGGAGGTCACACAATACAATTTTATGTCTGATGAAAAGTAGATTGAAAATGGTTGAGGTAGACAAAAAAAGTATGTATTTTGAAAGAATGATGAGGAGGTGTAATAAACCAGTTTGCCAATATACTGAAATTTAAGCGGGACTAAATGCCTTAAATCATTTTTTAAGAAAGTAAAATAAGACTAGATAAACCTGTATTTCTGCTACAATATGGGAATTAAAGTGTTGCAACACAAAGGTCAAAAACAGGAAGAAAATGCAATCAAGAATATACTATAAAGATGTACAATGAACAAAATGTCCTATATTATACAAACTCTTGTGAGTTTTAAGCCGTGTTATAATGTTTTTTCCTCATCAAAAAAATACCTGGAGTTGTTTTTATTTTTATTCACACATGTTTGACTAAGTTAACAGCTGCCATGTATGAAGTTTTAAAAATACAGTGGAGCACTTCCTGTATTACATAGAACAACTCAACAAAAATATGCAAGATGTGTGTGTTAAACATCTGAATGAAACAAAGCACAACTCCAGGTATATTTTTGATGAGGAAAAAACATTATAACAGATCAGAACACAGCATAATTTGAAACTGAAAATAATTTTGAAATAAAATCTATATGTAAGAGCCGAGAGGAACAGTGTGTTTTTGTCAGTGTAGTGTCTGCAGAGATAGAACCAAAAGTGTCCAGTGGAAATAGGTGTGAAGACGTTCAAGGAAAGTTGTGATGGAGTCTGCAGGGGTGCAAAGAGTTATGTTCAGACTTGCTCCCACTTATTTGATTCACCAACCTGTGGACTATTTGGAGCCTGTGAATCTCTCTCACTTGCACCTTACATGCAATGTTTTGTTTCAACATTTCCTTAAGACCCTTATTTAAAGGGCCCATATTACACTATTCTATGATCAGCGTTATCAAGCTGCTTCCTCATCATAAACGTACCTGAAATTGTGTTTTGTTTCATTCACACAGGTTTAACACACACATTTTTGTCTCTGTGATGCTGTAATTTCTTTCCTTGTAATGTCACAGTGGGGTATTGAACTTAACTATCTCCATGGAAACACAGAGGAGATGCCACCAGACCAAGATACAAGTCAGGTCTGCATTTTGGGGTTTTGGAGATGTAAATAAAACTAACAGTCCAGGGTTGAACATGTTTTTATCTTTTTCTAATTATTACTTTGGTCTGATAGTAGCTGTGGTAGTTTGGAAATTGAGAAAAAAAAGCAGGAACAATTTACACTGAAGGGCTTTTTTGGGAGTTCAAGCCTTAATTTAACAGAATAAAATGTTGTCATTCATTTAATTAATATAATCATGACAATTGTATATTTTAGACAGATTTTTGATCTTTGTTAACATTATAGTTGCTTGTCTATCTACAGCCAGAATGTAAAGTGGTAAAATTCACCAAAATCTTAAAAACAGAAACAACCTATACATTTTATTGTAAAATGTTAAAAAATATATATGATTTTAAATTTGTTTTAGTGATGTAACCTGTTATATGCACTTTAAAAGCCATCCAAATTAATCCCTTCTCTCAGTTTATTCATTTCTATGTCAAATTCAAGTTTTTCTCGGCTTTATTTAAGAAGAATGTCAAGAGCATTCACTTGAGATTTCTCTTTTATATGAACAGGCCTGTGTCAGTGTCGATGTGTGAGGTGCAGACGTTTCTGAGAATATTCAAAATATCAAGGCCATCACAGATCTACAAGATTCCTCATATTTGTCATCTGTTTTTACAAAGACAAATTGATATTGTCATTAAATTGCAACGGTGAATTTAAACCTAGGAATGAACCTGTCCACTGATAAAGACTTGGTCAAGGTGCGGTGCAGACAATTGTGCTTTTGTTAACGATTCACACAGGACGCGAAAACAAAATCCACTTTAAACTCCTATGATTCTGCTACATGAACATGATGTGATGATACTGTTACGTTTGCATATTGCACGTTATGTCAGAGACGGCTTGACTACGTCGGATTAGATTTCATTTTTATGTTTTTGTTTGTCGAAACAAAAGCATTGCATTTATGAATGACTTGAACAGCTCACAGTTACAATTGTGATATGAGCTTAACCTTTCACACAAACTAACATAGCTCTTTAACAATGGTGCGTAATTATGTGCTGAATATTTATCAGGCCAAAGCCAGTGTGCCGGAGGATTTGTAGAAAGGAATCAAATATTCATACCTTTGTAATGAGCAGCAGTTTAGAGAAGAGATGATGACGAGTACTTTGTATTATAAGCACAGATTCCATTACAAACGTGTGCATCAACAAACTCACCAAACTGAGACTAACAAGCTCACAAAGCTTTAATAGGCTTAACACACTTGGGCTACATCATGCATTGTTCGCTTTGGTAAAAAAATGTTTTGTTTTTTTTTAATGAATTAATTCATATCGTCACCTTCCTAAAATAATCGCCTAAGTCACTTTCTTAGGTTAAGTTTTTCTTAGGCAAAAAAATCCCATAATTTAAATTTTGGGGGGAGTTTTTTGTGTTTCCTGAAAAACCTGAAAAAATGACATATGCAATTATTTTAGGAAGGTGTCGATATGTTAAAATGTATTAAAAATGATGCGTATTAAGATGAATTACTTTGACAGACCCCTCTTAATATTAGGTTATGGCTATGTTATCATGCCCATAACTGCCTGGTTGTGAGGGAAGACAAAATATTCCCGTATCCCCAAACTCCAACCCATATTATATTGCGCTTCTAAATTCATAATGTAATACAAACAACTACAGTTCCCACTACAGCTGTGAGGCCCGTTGGACACAGAAGCTTTATTACACCCCAGAGATCATCTGTCCTCTAAAACAACGGGTGAAGGAGAGAAACAGAAAAAAGACAATGAGGAGTTGGAGACGGTCCAAGCTGCATTTCCAGTCGAGGCAGCAATCGATTTTCCGTAAGAGATCCATTATGTTTGAAACTGTACTAAATGTGTGCAGCACCGATTCTACAACTTTTAATAGGAAGAAGAAGAAATGGTCGGGGAAAGGGAACATTTAAAGAACACATATGACGCATTAGTTGTACTGTTACTGATTTTAAACATGCTTTTGAGTGGCTCAGGATCCAGAATACACACTTCAAACCTTTCAAAGATATGAGTCTGATCACTGGTGAATCTCCCAGTTTTAAGATGGGGGTGATTGACATGAGGATTACTGAAAAACATGACTGATTTCTGCAGAATCAATGAGTGAAGCACTAAACTCTGTTAATCAGACGTGAGATGAGTTTTATTTGTAAATTATAGGTGACCAGTGAGTTCCTTTGTGTCAGAGAGATATTCTTGATTTCAAGGCAGCTTTAGAGTACTTTTGCTTTGGAATGTCATATTTTAGAACTATAAGGATGAGAACTTCGCACATCAATTCCTCAAAACGGGTGCGTTGGAGGAGAGAGAGCAACTCAAGAACATATAGAAAAATCCCACACACCGTCTTACTTGCAAATTGTGAAGATTTATTAGGACATGATAAATCTTCACAATTTGCAAGTAAGACGGTGTGCGGGATTTTTCTATATATTTTAGAACTAAAAATAACGGTTATGTATAGAAAATACAGATTATTTTGCACCAGTTCCATGTTCTCTTCTTGGATTTGCTGTTACCATCTACAGGCATCACTGAGAATGTACCATGCTAATAGAAGCACTCGATTGTAACACAATTCTAACTGTTACAAAACATCCCAGGAAAATTTAATTGATTTATGAGGCTCAGAATAAGACGTAGGCCTTGTAAACACGATGAACCAGGAGTGAACGAAGCAAAATACAACCTCTGGTATGTTTCTGAACTATGAACAAAAAGTCAAATTTGCACTATATATGTCGTCTCTAGAGAAAACACAGACAAGAATTTCCTCCAGGTGGGTCCCAAATCACATTTACAACATGAAGAAGCCTGGACTACAAAAGAGAACATCGCCCTTGTTTAAACCACTGCAGGCCAAACTCATACGGTCTTGGTCTGCATATTTAACCTGCTTTCTCGCCCATTACAGGCGTAAAACATCATCTCTAAAATAAGCCCAATGCCGTGTTTTGAGTAGCTGTGTCTCGCATGCACACTTTGTCCCTGTTGTTGCCTAGCAATAAGTGAGCTTGATTTATGTCTGTGTAAATAGTTTATTGTGGTGTATTTTTTGCAACAGAAATTCTGCTGGTCATGTGGAGAATTAATCAGACGATGTTATCAGCCACTCCCTAATCAAAACACGCTGCATCTCCTGATTTCAGTCAGTGCTGCGCCGTCTCATCTCTCCAGCACTATTGATATTTTTGCTGTCAATTGTAGCCGTAAAATAAGCCCCCCACGACTGATTCAGCAATTTTTACCCATAAATATTAAGGATCAATGACGCCTTCACAGGACTAGACATTAAGAGCGTGGAGTGATGACAGTGTGGGTCCTGCACTGGACGGTGTCTCATTCCGAGGCACTGGGGTGTGATGGTCTGTGGGAGGGGCTCATCATATTGAAAATATTGAAAAACATAATTTTGAAATATTTTAAACACATTGTATTATTCTGCCATAGTGCTCATATGTGAGTTCTACCGGAGGATGGTCAGGACTTTTGCATCACTGTCAAGAAGGTTAGTCCCAGATGAAACATGTGAACTCCAGAAAAAACAACTGTAGATTAGATCTGTGCATGTACTGAAATGGGATTCTTGTGTTAGTTTGTCAGTTTGTAATTTTTGTTTTGTCAGTTTTTCTGAATGTTTAATTGTGAACTTTGAACAGAATCCTAATATACATGTATCATAAAATCTAATGCTTGTCAGATCCCAATTAGATATTTTTACCAGATCAGTTTACCAGATTTATTAAGATATATTTTGTAAATTTATGCTTTTGTAAATTTATCTCCATGGAGCAGATGACGTGACAGATCAGATCTGCAGATGGACACAACCTCACTCACAATAAGAACCTAAGTTTTTCAAGGTTATTTTAATAAAATGGCTGAAAAATGTGGAATAAGTTAAACATAGTTAACTTTAATGTCATACACTGCAGGCAGAGCACTGACATCTACAGTTCTCAGAAGAAGTTGAATGGTTTGGACAGTCTGAACCTGAACAGAACTCCACACTGGTAAATTACTGCAGATGGAGAACAACAGTTTAGCCTTGGTTTAGTCTTGGATCATAGTTGCCCTGATTCTGGCCTCGTTCATTGTTTTACCAAAGCCACACTGCAGTCACAAAATATAAGACAAATTCTTAATGTTAGATGTATGTTGACAATTTATTCAAAACAAGCCTTCGCTGACATTTTGAGACGCTTTCCCATCAACAAGCACATTTTGCCAGAACTTTTGTTGTTATTGATATGAAAGGCTGCAAACTTTGAAGTATATGCTTAAATCCTTGAAACAAAAAGCTCGAGAAACCCGCCTTATACATAATGTATAGAGCTCTCCTCACCGCGGTTTCCCCTCTTTAGTTCTGCTGGGTAGACATGAAAAAGTCCTAGCTCACTTTCCTGTTTGTAGTGGACACGCTGCTCTGACAATGGCCAATACAATGTCCGCTTTGATTTCCCCAGGGAGACAAGGCTATCGTATCACCCACACCACACTTCCTTTCAACTCCTTCCCTTTGCAATTTATATGGAACAAATACGGTTCAGGTCAACAAGAGCCTCTTCTTTGTAGCTCTCTAAACAGTAGCTGCACGCCAATAGTCAACAGACGGAAATACGGCCCAACGTGCTACAAGTGGTTTGTTAGAGACGAAAAGCTCGATACAGCATCACTAACTATGACTCATAAAACACTTGGGTGAGAGTGGAACATTTGTACAAACCATCTTAACCTCAAAAATGACAAAAGTTGAGAGTCATTTCATCTACCAACGGCGTAATCCTCTAGAAAGCTTCTTTGTTGAGACACGTAGTTCAAGTAGTTCAATTTAGATGATAAAATAAACAAATGGGAACCTCTTGACCATCCGCTGACCTGCTGTAGTTCAAACTAAATCACTTCTTTCTGTTCAGATTGCGTTAAAATAAAGCTCATATTCAAATCAAACTTGAGTAACGGAGCCTCAGACAGAGTAGAACCTCCAATTAGCATCACAACACCACGGAATATCAATGACATGAGCTGCAAATGGATGCAAGAGCTGTTCTCAGAAACACCAGCTTCAGTTGTTGGTGGAATGTGACTGTGGTAAGAAGTGAAGTGTGAAAGCAAATGACCATGAATACTTTATTGGAATTTTGTTGTTTTGTTAAGAAATTACTGACTTAAAAACTTGTGAATGTGAAAGTACATGGCCTGTCTGGTGGACAGCCTGCCGGATTTTGTACTTGACTATGTTTTATGTGGATTCTAATAAGTAGTTAGAAGAATTGTGATGGGAAGAATACTATGGAAATGTATTTAGTTACAGAATACTGAATACCCCAATTAAGATGTATTTTGCGATATATTCTGATACACAGTGATATATTTAAAGCTCTATTTTGCATGTATCTGTTTCATTTATTATTTCAGGTGGAAAATACCCATAAAACATTCTGAGTGGGGCTGAATCTCTCCAAATCTGACCTGTAACTTGGTCTGGTTTGGTCTCCATGAAGGTCGAAAGGTTTAATACCAAACTATGAAACATTCAGGTGAAAGCAATAACAATTCCACAAAGAAAAGTATTTGACAAAACCTACACCAGAAATTTTACACAATGCAACTTGTGTCACTAATTATATAAGGAAAAATTACACATGCACAGGACATAAGAGCAGTGATTTCATTTTTTCTCACTAATATTGTGCAGTTTAAAGGCTAAATTGTGTGCTGCTTACATTGTGTACAGCCATGTTTTCCTTTTTTAAAAGTATATAAAAAGTATAGAATATGTTTGTATTTCTATATTTCTATATTCTATTTTTACTTGTACATTTACTTTTACATAATTATGCCTTATTTTACACCAGTCTCTTGACATTTACTTATTTTAAATTTATTCAAGATTCAAAATTCAAGATTCAACAAGTTTTTCAAATTCAAATATGAAAAAATGAATTAATTAAAGCTATATTAAATAATAATAAAATCAAATAAATGTTCAAAGTTCTTCTGGCAGCCTGGTGGGTAGGGAAGAGAGTTCAGCCTCCTAACAACCTGGTGGATGAAGCTGTTGGTGAGTCTGGTGATACAGGAACAGGAGGCTCCTGTGGCTCCTCCCAGAGGGCAGGAGGCTCCTGTGGCTCCCCCCAGAGAGCAGGAGGCTCCTGAGGCTCCTCCCAGAGGACAGGAGGCTCCTGTGGCTCCTCCCAGAGGGCAGGAGGCTGAATAGTTTGTGTGCAGAGTAACATGAGGCACACACACTTGTCATGGCTTTGCGGCTGAGGTGTGTGGTGTATATGTCTTGCAGGGAGGGGGGTGGTGCACCAAAGATCTTCCTGGCTGTGTTCACTTTGCACTGCAGGGTTTTCCTGTCATGGTCAGTGCAGCTTCTGCCCCACACAGTGATGCAGCTCAGTGGTTCCTCTGTGTAATGTGGTCTTGATGGGTGGTGAGGCACTTGCCCACTTAAGTTTGTGTAAGAAGTAGAGGCGCTGCTGAGCTTTCTTCACCAGTGATGCCGTGTTGGTGGTCCAGGAGAGGTCCTCACTAGTCGACAACAATCTCCTTATTATTACCATAAGTAGCTTATCTATGAAAGAGTAACTGTACCAGAATACAGTTACTCAAAATATTCTCGGTGCATGTATTCAGTTATTTCCCAAGTACTGATAAAGAATGCCACCCACATACAATTAGCTACAAACTGTACTTTCTGTGCATCTGCTGACCTTCTTGATGCCCAAAAAGTTCACTAAAAGCAAAGTAATTCATAGTGTTGTCAGAGAAAGGGTGACCACAGTCAGCAAGCTGCTTATTAAAATGGCCCTATATAAATCTATGGACCATCCTTTATCCTTTTACATGGCCCTTTAATAAAGCTGTCACCCGAGCACATTACGCCGTGACCTCACGTCATCCACTCTGTACTGTTCCTCATGGATCAGTCAGCTTTTATGGAGGTACAGCCAAATCATCACACTTCATCAAAAACATTGTCTTTTTTTTTGACAAATGATTGGTCTGTCACCTGCTTTTCTCCATGGAGATTTTATCACCTTGCCTGGAATGTTCCATGGTATGTCATTAAACACAACTATTTAGCATTTATTCATTACTGGTGTTTCTATTGCTCAAAAATGCAATAATTCTCCACAATTATTGCCTCCATTGAGACAGAACATTCTAGACAATAACTAAACAGTAACATCTCCATGAAGACAAGCAGGGGACGAACTCTCCACTAGAAAAATTGTCTTTAATAGATGGAACAATATTTTGGGGGTCAGCATTTATTGTGTGCACATTTTCTTTGCACTACTGGGACATTTTTGGTCATTTTCTTTGGCTATATGATAAGATTTGAGCTGCAAAAATATAAAAAGTGGTATAAAAATGTTCTTGGGTTGGTATTTCTGTGCAAAAATGAATTACAATATTATAGTTTATCATGTAGAATTTCTTAATACTGTGCTTCATTTTATTTTTGGTATAGGTTTTTGGTAATGCTTTTTTTTTTTCTCTCATAAAGATCACACTGGTCGTCCACCTGCAATATCGTGTGCCAAACTGTTCTTTCCTGACATTCAGAGTGCAAAACCAATTCACACCATGTTCAGATTAGTCTCAGTTTATGGAGATAAAATTTCCAGAGTTTGATGCAGGGTTTGTGAATACTGACTCCCCCCTCAGTTATTATCCATGAGATGTTTGGGGGGGCTTTATTTCTTTACTTTCTTACTTTTTTCAGTTTCAAGAATAGCAAACCAGGACAACGAGGGATTTTACAAACAATTTTAAGAAAACATATAACACAAACAAAAATACCCCATGCATCTCTCTCCACTCAACACACAAAACTACACATACACCACTTGGTAAAGAAAACATCAAGTCAGTTAAGTCCAGTCATGTCACAATGTTCAGGAAAGGTGTCCATATAAGATTGAAGTTCACAGTGGGCTTTACTTCTTAACATTCTCTGTGGCCTTTTAATTAGATTTATGATAGATACATCTGTGCTGTAACACACAGACACTTATGTACAGTTTAATCCCACAGCTCAATCCTACTCATCGAATCCAACATGTCCTCCCTGTACTTTATTCAAATCAGTCTGGTCCTCACTGAGCAGGAGAGCACAGAGATCCACCAGCAGAAGTGATGACACGAAACAAGCTCAAATTACTTCAGCTACAACTACTTCCTCTCATCGGTGGCGAGCATGTTGGTGTGGAGAGCCCGCTGAAGCAGAGACCTGTTTCCTGCGACTAATTTTCTGCATGTGACAAATGATGAGGTGAATGTACTGAGTTGCAGCATGGAGCCCGAGTGAAGCTGTGAGCAGCACTCAACAGGAACAGCAAAGGTAGGTGTAGTGTGTATGTACAGTGTGTATGTACAGTGTGTATGTACAGTGCGCTTTTAAACTAACGTTGTTTCTGTGGAGTATAGACTGTTTACACTTCATGGGTTTTATGGTCTCTGAACAGTAGAGCGACAAAAATTGTCCAGCATTTCAAAAAGTTTGAATTTTTACCAATTGCTCCAATTTGCACAAAAGAAATTTAAATCAGTTGTTAAACTCACTGCCCTAAAGCTACTAGATGTGAAAGAAATGCATTTGGAGCTTCAGCCTCCCCGTACAGACGGAAACTAAGTTTAATATGGGAGAAAAAAAAAAGTTTTTTAAACATTTCTTAAATTTTGCACAAAATTCAGCTTTAGCATTCTGATCCAAAAAGTCAATGACACACCTGTCAGATTTTTTACGGCATCGCCATAGCGATGACATAAACTGCATGTTATTCTAATTGTAAAATCGGCAAATCGCACAAACTTTGGCTGATTTGACTCAAACTTGAATTGTGGGTGCACACCCCAACCCTGAACAGATGTAAGAAAATGCAAAAAATATTGTGACCATGTCCCTTTACAAACCGGAAAACCACACGCAAATTTAGAAAAAAGGCAGAGTTAGGTTAGGTTTAGGGTAAAGGCTGGGTTAGAGTTGGGGCTGTGGTTAGGGTTGCAGTGAGGGTTAAGCTTAAGCTTAGGTTACATTAGAGTTACATGTTATAGTCGTGGTTTGGGTTTGCAGTACTTTGGGTTAGTGTGCGGCGCAGTGTTTGCAGGAGCTGCGTTGGCTGTTGGCACATGAGGGCTGATCATTGCCGCTTGTGGTTATATTTGGAATGAAAATGTTCCAGCTTATAGCTGTTAAACGTATCTATCTTATATTTATTCAGTGACTGTATAATACTTTTAAAAGCATATTTGGGTAATGCTGCATTAGTCTGTCTACATCACTAAAGCTCAAAATGTTCTGTTCCACCTTGTGATGTCATGCAGTGGTAGTTTTCAGGTTAGCAGCTATATATAATAATTCTAGTTAAAGTATATGGAGTTCAAAGAGCACTTCCTGTCTTTTCAGCTTGAGTGCAGAATCGTGTTGAGGGATTTGAACTTTTGTGAGTTTTGTGTTTGAATATAGGTCAGGTCTGTATAACTTGTCTACAATCTTTTTTCACATTCTTTTGCTCAATGTTGTAAAGAGCCTTCTTGTTTTCGGATAAAACTCAAGAGAAAAACACACTCCTGCGTCTGTGCCTGCCCAGTCTGACCGGGATCAGCAGTGGTAGTAGCAGAGTCCATTAGTGCATGAGAATGATGAAAACTTCTGCAAAATCCATGTGAAAGTTCATCCACTGTCTCTGAACTCTACAAGCCAATTCTCTTCTCAAAATTCCCAAGATGAATAATTTTTGACAAAACAAAAATCAAATATATTCTACCTTGATATTCTCTGTATACTACCACGTTTGACAATACAATCCTCTTCTGGTCTGAGGAGGTTTTGGCGTCACTATTGTGTTGACCTGTTTTTAGTTTTAGTTTGCAACGTATCTCAATGTATTTTTCAAACTATTGATTAGAATGTGGATCTCAGCTACTTTAAAGGTCCTATATATAAAACCTAAAAACATACCTAGAATTATGTTTTGTTTCATTCACACACGTTTGAGTAACCCTTTATTATTAGTCTGTCTACACCTCCAAAGCTCAAAATATTCTGTTCCACTTAGTATAGTTTTCAAGTTAACAGCTTTATTTTGCCATTATTTCAGTAGACGCTACTAATTCCAAGAATGAAGTTGAAAACTATTTTAATGAACTTGTGTAGAGGGCGATAACACAATGTGGAGTGTTTCCTGTTTGAGAGAAGAACCATTGTCTAAATATGCAGGGTACGTTTTCGAGGGAACAACATAACATCAGAATACCGGACCCTTTAACAAAGAACAGACCACTTATTTAAATGTTTATTTGTGTCCTTCTAAAACTTCAGATATTTAGAGATGAATACATGTACAAAAATGTGAACATAAAGTAATAATTGAGGCTACTTTTCTATTTAAGGTTGCAAGGACTGAAGGAAAAACAGTCCCCTCAGCCTTTTTAGATGTAATAGTCACAGCCATTGTAGTAAAGAGGCCGCCTGCTCTGATTTTGCGTGTGCTGCAATGTTTATAATCTTTGGAAATAAGGCTAGATTTTTTTTTTTTTTTGGCATATTGATTGACCACGATTTGTTTCTGTTGTTGTACCCTTGGTCAAGACATTTAACCACATCACCCCCTGTTTCTGTGCACACTGGTGTAACAATGTGCAAGTGGTTCAAGTGTCTTTAAGGTGGAGAATATAAAATAAATATAAAAACGCTATATAAAAATGTGACCAGTTTGGAAAGTAATTTGTTTCACTAGATTTTGGAATTTTAAATGCTGTTGATTTTCTCACTTTGTTTAAATTATTTTTATTCAGAATTTCAGTTGCTAAAATTTTACATATATATTTTCAAAGTGTTCCAAATTCAAAATAAAAAGTTCACCTTCAGCACAGATATTTTTGAGCCCTCAAATTCAACAGCCAATTCAGAGAGTGTAAAATTCACAGTAAAAAAAAATAAAATTAAATAAATAATGCAGGAATGATCCAAGATGCAAAGGCAGAAGCAATCGATCCAAACTGATTCGATTTAACTTAGTAACAAACAGGAAATGGTGCAGTGAAGCGATCTGATTGGTCAGAAATAGCCTCATCAAAGCCTCAAATCCCGCCCACGGATGAGAACAGCCAATAAGAAACAGCCTCTGTCCTCTTCACTCACACAGGATCGATTGGTTCTGCCTTGACATCTTCTTGGATCTTTGCTGCGAATGAATTTTAACTTTTGAATTTGAGGACTTGGAAATATGCACTGAATATTTAAATGAGCCATTTTTATTTTGACTGAAAATATTGAAAAGCACACTTAAAATTTCAGAATAAAAATAATTCAAACATCTTTTTTCAGATTTAAAAGATTCAAAGTGAGAAATTCTGTGATATTTAAAATTCAAAATCTGATGGAACAAATTATTTTCTATAGACCATTTACTAATCGCCAGTTCATTCAATTAACTGCACAACCTCTATTTTGTAAGCTTGTATTTATATAGTAAAATCCTGTCAAATCCTTTGACAAAAATCCAGTCCCTACTTTTTCTCTTGGTTTTATGATAAAGGTTTCATGGAGATGCTGCCCTTGGTTGGAAATAGGGGGTCATTGTTGAGAGACCGCCCAGAAAATACATCCTGACAACAAGCCGGCGATAAAAGACACGTTTGAGTATAGCATTTCTAACTTCCTGTAGCACTTTCAGTTGTTTTTGTGTGCTTGCGTGTAAGGATAGGGTGTCCGTCTATTTGGAGATTGTAGATAAATCCCGAGATAGAAGAAAATAAAGGTGTAAATCTTCCATTGGAAAGTTTGCCCAGACGCTGAATACACTTTGTTTATTTGTCAGCACTTCAGAGTCTGGGAAAAGGTTTTCAGAAAAGACCCGGTCAAGGTTAAGTTAATGTTATTGGGTTTATCTGAGAAATGCTGCTTTTGACAAACAAGAAAAAAAAAGTGAAATGTAAACTTAATGTGCTTATATAATATTTTTCTAATTTAATTTTATTCTAATTTAATGTAATTCTAATTTAATCTATTTTTTCTGATTTACAATGCTGTTTCCTCATCACAAACATACCTGGAGTTGTGTTTCATTCGCATGTTAAACACAAAAATCCTGCATATTTAGGCTCTTCTCTTCTGTTCTCACCTATAGAAAGAGCTCCACTGTGTTTTTAAAATCCACACACCTTCACTCGAATCAATCGAATGATTTTAATCCAGGAACTGACCGTCTCTACAGAAATAAAAGTAAAAGGAGCTGTTAATTTGAAAACTACTACTACATGACATCACAAGGTGGAACAGAGAATTTTGATATTAGAAGGTGTAAGTTCATAATAAAGAATTATTACTCAAACATGTGTAAATGGAACAAAACACTCCAGGTATATTTTTGATGAGGAAACTACGTTCTAAAATGGCTTAAAGCTCAAAGGAGTCCATTTTGTATAGCACTAAGGAAATTAATTTGTTCCATCAGATTTTAGATTTTAAATACCACTGAATTTCTCATTTTGAAGTTTTTTAATCTGAAAAAAAGAATTATTTTTATTCTGAATTTTAGTTGCTGAAATTTTAAGTGTGCCTTTTCAATATGTTTTTCAAATTCCAAATAAAAATGTCACCTTTTAAATATTCAGTGGATATTTCCAAGTCCTTGAATTCAACAGGTAAAATTCAGAGTGAAAAATCCGAAGTGAAAAATTTCGCAGCAAAGATCCAAGATGTTAAGGCAGAAGCAATCGATCCTGTGTGAGAGGAGGACAGAGGCTGTTTCCTATTGGCTGTTCTCACCTGTGGGCGGGGTTTGAGGTTTTGATGAGCCTAATTCTGACCAATCAGATCACTTCACTGCACCACTTCCTGTTTGTTACTTAATTAGATCGGATCAGTTTGGATTGATTGCTTCTGCCTTGGCATATTGGATGATTCCTGCCAATTTTATACTCTGAACTTTGACTGTTGAATTTGAGGGCTTGAAAATATCTGTGGTGAAGGTGAAATTTTTATTTTAAAACAGTTTGAAAATGTACACGTAAAATATCAGCAACTAAAATGAATAAAAATGTTTGAATAAAAATAATTCAAACATGTTTTTTCAGAGTTACAAAAATTCAAAGTGAAAAATTCAAAATTAAAAATCTGGTGAAACAACTATAGCAGAGGATATTTAAAATTGAAGCTTTAACTACAACTTGTTGAAGTTTTAAATATTTCACGGTACTTGCAGGATCAAATTAGACGTTAGTAGTGCAATCCAAAACAAATGAATAATTATGTAATTTTGATTAAACAATGTCTCGCAATGCCCATGAATCAGGCAAAAATTATTAAACATAAAACAATTTTTCATGCAGAAGAGAAGCTGTATTTCCACGTAGACTTTTGGCTAAAGAGTTGAACAGTTCTGACATGGGCATGGAAAAACCATTCCCAGAGGAGATGAAGCAGCTGTGGTAGGACATGACAGGACAGAGCACGATGCAGGTGTGTGCTGCGAGATAGCCTCTTTATTTGTACAAAAAAAAAAAACCAAAAAAAAACGTGATATTTGGACATCCGCATCCCATCGCACCAAAACTCCACAGTTATTCCAACCTCCGCTGCCGTACAACCTGAAAATGCGATGCTCTAACAACACCGCTGTGATGTCTGTAGTAAGTCATTTGTGCTTTGAGAAGACTGACAATTCCTGTTTCCTAACAAAGATATAACAACTACTTCTACACAGTGTCGGATACGGGCCCGTTCATGCCTTGACACACTGTCTGGGAGCCTTTGGGATCTATGGCGAGTAAAACAGTTAGAAAATAACACCCCCAGCAATACCAGACATTCAAGACAAGACAGGTGTAATTGGGGACATGAAAAATGGTCTTCATCTCACACAGAGAACTTTAAGTAATGAACAATATACAACGCTAGTACCTGAAGCTAGAATTTGGGTTATGACCAAGCAAAACATTATGACTACTAAGACTACTACTAATACCGATACTGTTAGTGAATATTGTTGCCGATGCTGAAAAATTAACTGGATTGGATATTGGTTCCATGATATTTCTGCTACTCATTTAGACTTTATTATTACCTTTTATATTTTTTCTCTTTGTTATAATAATATATTGTGATTTGTGAGCTACTCTGTCCAAATAATTTCTCTTATGGCTCAAAAAAGTTTGTCCGAGTCTAAGTTGATATTCTGATTCTGTCGTTATTAATTGGATGTAATAAAACGACTTACAGGCTGATTTTGGCCTAAAACCTTTAGTCATTCAGACCTGTTTAGTAGATATTTAAATGATAAATATGAACTGTGTAATAAGTTAGCTGTGTTTTAAGGAAATAGGTATAGGTAATCAGCAGAAGTATTGATATTGGTATTGATAAGCCGAATAGGTGCATTCCTAATGACAACTCACAGCAAAAAGAAGTGTGAATTGTCTTATGAACTGAAGACAATGACTTATCTTTAAAAAAAATTGGAACTAGACTCCTTAGAATGAATTCATCTGGTTTCTCAAACATACTCAATGAACTGTTTATCATTTGTAAACTTTACCATAGTCCCACAGATAGTAGAGGAAATTTGACTGATTATATTAAAAAATGTTTGAAGAAGTAAATTAAAGAACACATATCGTGCTTGAGCCTGCTGTAATATTATAAATAATAAGTTTGCTGTGTTTTAAGGAAATAGGTAGAAGTAAAAAGCAAAAAGAAGAATTATTGCATAGAACTGTGTATTGTCTTACCCAAAGATATTAATTTAAATGCTAATCTGTGGATTAGAAGACAATGAATTATCTT
>KN490560.1:4037-21217 GCA_000787155.1 Scartelaos histophorus | reverse complement strand
GGTACTGCAATGATTAACTTGAATAATCATAACTAATCTACTTGACTAGGTTAATTGTTAATAGTTATGTGGACTATTATAGAGTCAAAGAGAGAGAGAGAGAGAGAGACAGAGAGAGAGAAACGGCATTAGAACTAAATGGCTTTTTGTGTATGTGTTTAATCAGTAATACACTTTATTAGTAAATACTCTCTATTTTAAAGTCTCAGTATATTTTACCGATCTGGTTTGAAAATGTAGGCCTAATTGAAAATACAAAAGTAGCCTAATTTTTTACATTTTTAAAAATAATTCGACTATTAAAATTAGTTCCAGCCCTAATTTATTACACCACTTATTGTCTTACTATTTTGAATTTTACTGTAGCGCAAATCCTTATTTTGTTCTTTTTTTTTTTTTTTTAAATCAGATTCAAATGTTTTTATATTTATTTTTTTAATACATTTATAAATCAGATTCAATTGTTTATATATTTATTTTTTTAATACATTTATAATCCGATTTTAATTGTGATTAATTAATACATTTTAATATTATAGTTGACAATAAATAAAGTTTTATTATTATTATTGTTAGCATTCTTATTCTTATTCTTATTCTTAGATCCTTTCCCAGTCGCACGTGCTCCCTTCGTCACCGCAGCAACTGAGCGTTTCCATGGTGACGCACATACAACACAGATACACATGCGCATGGCCAACTTGGGCTAACTGTAGCATCCTTCTGCTAACTTTAGACCATACTTTATTTGGTTTTATTTTATTTTTAACTACTTTTAAGATTGTACTCTAAGAATAAGCTCTGTTTTTTGTATAAATGTATTTTTTTCTGTGCCACTCAAAGCTGCATTGACGTCACGGTTCTATACGGTCTACGGTCTATTCACGGTAAAGTAATGTCCTGTGATGTTTATAAATTGTGTTAGCTCACAACTGCTGCTAATGCTAATAAAAGTTGCTAACGCTAATCTTGTGCTGTTTTTTTCGTGTGTTTGCGTGTTTAAAGCCTGGGCCGTGACACTTAGCGATAGAACCATGGCAGAGGTGGAGGCTTACCCATCTGTCCGACAGGTAAACCACAATTTATTTGACATTTATTAGTTAGTTTATAAAAAAAATATAGAGATGGAAAGACGAGACAGGAGAGGGGAGAGAGAGAGGAGAGATTAGCTGTATATCAGCTACATTTGTTGAGTCTTTGTTTAAATGGTGGGAAGTAACAGGATTACAGTAATTTAGGGTGACCAGACGTCCGTATTTACCCGGGACAGTCCCAGTTTTGAGTCCCGTGTCCCCTGTCCAGTCAAATTTATACAAAACTAACTAAAGAACTAAGATTAAACCAGGACTACATTCACTTTAAACCATGTCTAATCCAAGACTAATCTAAGATTAAACTACGACTACATCAACTCTAAACCAGGTCTAAACCAGGTTTAAACCAGGAGTATTGTATTGTTTTCTATTTCTATTTCTGAATTAAAACAGAGTAAATCCAGAATTTACAGATTCATTTGGGATTGAGTTTTAAATAATTTAATACAATGAAATAAAAGTGCTCTCATTGGAGACATGCAAGTACTTGACGATATAAATATAAAAATAATTGAATAAAATGAAATAAATGGTTTCATCATAATTAGTGTAGCGCAGCTGTCTCTGTTCGTCTGTCAGAACAGAGCAGACTGCATGCTGGGATACCAAAATCTTGCTGTGCACTAGTTTTTCTCTTTTGCCACTGTTTTAATTCTATCCACTCTACACTTACACTTACTCTAGTAAAGGATTATGTGTTCTGGTAGAGCGCTATCAAATGAAATAAATAAATACAATGCAATACAGTTGTTCCACATGCACAAATCTCTTTAACAATTTTATCACTCAAAAAGCATTAAAAATGAATGCTCCACAGAGTGCCACTGAGACCTACTGACATAATTAATATTTGCTAGGAGATTTTGTGGAGGAAGTGAGGTCACGTAATCTTACAGCCCTAAACATTATTATTCTGTCTTTTTTTCTTTTTTCTCAGTTTTTCATCAACCTCCTGGTTACCTGTGGCATCCGTGAGGAGCTGTGGAAGGAGGACAAGATGACAGTACTGGACACCTACGCTGATGACACCTCTATTACAGCTATGTTGGTGTACTTGGATTCTAATAAGGAACTACACGTGGACCTGTCTGAGCCATCACAGGTACAATGAAAGTTCAAAGTTGCCAAGGGTGGGTGGACAGTACTTGAGGAAGTTCAAGAAATTGTACTTTTCAGAGTACTTTTCTAGGACAATACATTACTTTGCTCTTATTTGAGTAATATTTGAATTAATATATTGAAGTAACCGTGTTCCAGTTTTAGCTTTTCCCACTGTGAGTGAGTCTAAAGTGACATCTAGGAAATGATATATAGCTTAATTATTCATTAAATAGTTCTTTAAAATTGAGTACTTTCTGTTATTGAGCTACATTATTTTTTTGCAATACAGATTACTGCGTGAGTATTGTCAGTATTGTGCTATTGATGTTTTTCACTATATATTGTGTGGCCCTACATCAAATTACACAAACAAATGAGTTATACAAGTCTGTCAGACATAAATTACAGCCTTAAGTGAGCTACCTTCACCTTACTGGATCATGATCCAGTAAGGTGAAGCTAGCTCACTTATTAATCACATGCTTCTGGAATGTGTTCATAAAATCCATTTTGAGGTTTTTAGGGTTTTTTGTTGAACTTTTTAACTGTGTCTGCCTGTGTTTTCTAATCAATGTGCAATGTATCATCACAATAATTGCTGAACAATACACCCCCTCCCGCATGATGTCATTGCTAAGTATCAAGTATCATCTTTTCATGTTAACAGTTCTAGTGTTAACGGTTCTAGTGTTTTGTTTTTTTTGTTTTTGTTTGTTTCCACTCTTGCAGGCGCATAGTGGAACTCTGGCCTACTTTATCCGTGTCTCAGGAGCCCTGATCACCCCAGAGACGTTTGACACAGTGGTGCAGTTTGGCACGATGAACGGCGAGATTAAGAAGGCTCTGCTGCAGTACATAATGGGTGTACATGCACCTCTGCTTTCCCTCACCTCCAACTGGGAGAAGAACATGAAGGATCACTACATCAACAACATGCACTGCCTGCTCGCTCACCTCACAGGTTTGTGTCTTCAACAGGATGATGTTCCACAGCCACAACTGGGAATGGGGAACTGATGAAATGTTTAAAGAGAGGATATTTTACTTTTACGGGGTATTTACTGCCAACATAACATATTATAATCATCATATTACCTTTTACCTTTGCTCCCGGTGCCAAGTCCACTCCCCCTTCTAAGCACCATCAAAACACAGTCAGCGTGCATTCCGCTAATGAAGCTAGTGCACATTGTATCAGGTTTGTCAGGTTGCTGTGTACAGTTTTGTAACATGCTTTGTATACAGTATTTATGAAGAATTGTCTTGTGGGAGCATGGGTGACGTAGACGTGTGTGTGGAGTCTTGAACATAATCTTACAGCCAACCGTAAGGAGTATTTGAATAGAGCCCAGGAGAGATTGCTAAATTACTCAAACATGCATGGATGACATCTACAACCTCTTCAGGCATGTTTTTGATGAGAGAACAGCATTTTAATAGATCATAATGACTATAATGAATGAGATCAATTTTGTGTAATACCATCTCTTTAAAATAAACTTTTGTTCTTATTGTGATTTTTGATATTTCCAAACTTATAATTACACATAAGCTTACTGTAATATTTTCTAATAGCCATTTCTTAAGATAAAAGGTTGTAGTTAATGATGATGTCACAAACTTAGGCAAACAAATAGACACATGGCACACATTCTACATTGAAACACTGTGACACCAGACATTGTGTATGAAAAAACAAGTTAATATTACTTATTGTAGAATGTTAGCACTGAAAATGAGGAGTTTGTTTGACAGAGAAGGACATACTGGCTTTGCTTTAGCATCTGTTTGTCTAAAGGGCTAATGCTTTGCGATGTGATGTTACGATTTTTAGTAACTGAAAACCTATAAAGCTATTGTCTGTAAAATGTTGATATATAATTTATTTCATTTACACTGACATTTGTGCATTTGCAGATGAGGTGTACAAAGATGTGGGCAGTACAGTGCTGTACATCCCCCTTGAGGGCCTTCAGTGCAGTCCTGAGGAGGCATGTAAAGACAGGAAACTCGTGCAGAGAATGGAGAGTAAGCAAATTGTATTTCAAGAATGGACTTATGATCCAGACCTATGTGTACCAATGTAATACAACATGTACTCTACCAGTCAAAAGGTTGGACACGCCATCTCTTTGAATGATTTTTTTTCCTTGTCTATTTATGACCTTCTACATTTTAGATACATACAGAAGATATTAAATATATGAAGCAATGTGTATGTAGCAAAAAAAAAAGTGAAATAACTCTTTTTTGCTACTTAAATAAATAACTATTTTTATTTATATTTTGAGATTTGTCAAAGTCAACAGTGCTGCAAACCCTTGCCCTTCACTCGAGAGCTTTGTGATGAAGCCTCTTGAAAGGATTCTCACTTCACAGGTGTGCCTTGTCAGGGTCAAGAAATGACAGAGTGCAAAGCAAAGGAAGGCTTTTATTTGCTTACTACTTTCCATATGTTTTAATTTGTAGTTTTGTGGATTCAGTTAGAATCTATAATGTAAATAGTCAAAATAAAGAAAACACAAAATTAAAAAACTTTTGACTGGTATTGTATACTACTGTACATACACTGTTTAATGTTTAATTGTATTCATGTAATTTATCTTTTATTTTAGCCGTTATAATCCACTGGACAGATCAGATCAAGAAAATACTAAATGAGCAAGAAATCACCAAAATGAGTGACTCGTCCGGCCCCCTGCAGGAGCTCGACATGTGGAGGAGCTGTGCTGCTAAACTGTCGGACGTCAGCCAGCAGCTTCAGAAACCCGGAGTCAAACACATCCAGAGCATCCTGCAGCTGTCCAAGTCTCTGTATGCTCAGCGCTTCTCCAAAGTGGCCCACGAGATCCAGGTACAGGCCACATTTGACTGTCCCTATCTCTGATTATGTGTCATGTTATTGACTTAAATCTTAACATTCTTAAATTCTGACATTTTTGTTTGCTATTTTAACAATTTTGTGAAGCCCGCCGAGATAACTGTTGTTATGATTTTGGGCTATACAAAAATAAATTGAATTGAATTGAATTGAACTTAAATATGTACTGATGCCAAACAAATCTGAGTACAGGTACAAATAAAGTCACCTGAACTTGAATGTGTTCCTCTGCTCTGCAGAGTACCCTCCTCCTGTAAAGCTCTCACTCTTTATGCACGTGTGTGTTTGCAGAGCTTCTCTGTGCAGGCGCAGTCCAACCTGTCCTTCCTGTCCATACTGAAGGAGCCCTGTGAGGAGCTGGCCACTCTCAAACCTAGTCAAGTGCCTCCAAAGCTGAAGCACATTATACACCTCATCCGGGTCATCTGGAACAACTCACCGTACTACAACACCAGCGAGCGCATCACAGGCCTCTTCCACAAGGTGCTCCTTCTGCTTCTCTACCAGTTCATCTACACATATCTTCAACATTAATGTGTGTTTTACATTGTGTGCTAGATGAGTAATGAAATCATCCGCATCTGCTTGGAAAGCATCTCCTTGGACCAGATTTTTAAGGGTTTTGTGGTCTCCAGCAAGAAGACCCTCACAGAGTGCATCCAGTGTTGTACATCCTGGAAAGAGATTTATTTACAAATCTCTCAGATTCACCAGAAGTAGGAAACATGTGTAAAGTCACGTAGGCAAGTCATATGCTATAATTAATTATCCCTCTCTCTATGGCAGATATTCTCCAAAGCCATGGGTTCTGGACTCCACCAGTATTTTTGTCCTTGTGGACACTTTTATTCAAAGGTTTAAAGAGTTAGTTGAGGTAAACCTGTCAGTTCATACTGCCCATGAATAGAATAGTGTTTTTTCAGTGATGTAAAACAATGTGTGTGCTGTGTCCAGGTGTGTGACTGCCAGCACCAGTTTGCCCGATGGGAGGATGGTTATCAGAGGCCCCTGCCCTGCTTTGGGGGCTGTCAGGGTCCAGAGTTCATCCATTCTCTTCTGGATTTGGAGGAGAGTTTCCATCAGGGACTGCAGAACCTGCGCACTGTGGGCAAAGATATCCTGGATTTGTGGAGAGAGAAGTTCACCAGGTACCCCCCAGGTTTCACCATGGCAAAGTGAGGAGGACATAAGCTCTATGTTGACAGTTTTTTTCCCAGGTTTGGAGCATTGATCAGAGACCTGGAAACGACAGCCCAGAAGCTCATCAACAATGTCTTTACAACTGTTAACACTGTGGAAGAGGGGGTGAGGCTGCTTGACATCTTTAGGCCACTGTCAAGTCGAGAGGTATCATGTACATGTTTTATTCAATAGTAAATGTCATACAAGTCATTATAGGATTTGATTTGACATTGTCCATGTCCTTATCAGGCCATCAGATGCACTATAGAGGAGAAGTATGAACAAGTGTACAACATTTTCAGTAAAGAGTTAAAGATGGTGAACAAGGAGCTAAACCAGGGTATGAGGAGCTCCCATCACCACATGCCTCAGGTCATATGCCAAGCATACTGGATCAGAGCGCTCAAACACAGACTGCAGAGGCCTTTAGAGGTGAGCAAGTACTTTTATGTGACTGCTTGCACTCTTGTGATTTCAATAATAAGAGTGATGTGAGTGAGTTGCTAAAGTTTACGCATTAAATGATTTTCAGTGAATATGTAACACAAATTACATTCAAATGATCAACTAGCCAAAGCAAATATTATTTTTATGTCAAATTATAGGTTGCTAATGCTTTCTAAAAGACGTTGTTATATCACAATTAACACAACACAAATCTATGTTAATCAGCATTTACTGATTTTACAATAGGAATTACTGTATTTTTCGGACTATAAGGCGCTTCTAAAATCATTACATTTTCTCAAAAATCAACAGTGGCCTTATAATCCAGTGCGCCTTATGTATGACCTTTGGTTGTGTTTACTAACCTCGAACCGATTTTATGTTGTACACATTACGGCTAATAACGTATTACTCCGCCAGTCAGGAGGAGTGATATGTTGGCGACATATAGGGCGACTGTGCAACATACTGGTAGTTCTTGTATTTTTATGTTAGCTACAACTGAGAGTTATTGTAAATTACCTGAATAAAGTTTGATTTATCCCGACACGTGTTTTGTTTCGCTTATTGCGCCTTATAATTCGATGCGCCTTATGTGTGGACAACAACAGCAATTGACAAATTATTTGATACTGCGCCTTATAATCCGGTGCACTTTATAGCCCGAAAAATACAGTACTTCTGTTTTTATATTCCAGTGAAAATATCGATACTTTGCAATGACATCATTGTCACTGAGGGCATTGTACATGTAACTCTGTGGTGGAATGTTCTACAGTTACGATGGAGACACAATGCACATTAGCAAATGCTGTCACAAAACCTGGACTGAAACTTTCCATCACAACACAATCAGAATGAATACAGCTAATGAAACTACTGCACAGTGTATCAGCTTTTTCAAGTCGCTGTAGTTTTGTATCATGTTTTTGTATATTTATGGAGAAATCTTGTGTGTGAGCATGGGTAACATAGGCTTCTGCAATGCACAGCAGAGTCTTACAGCTAATCATAAGGAGGGTTTGAATAGGGCCCAGGAGAGATCACTAAAATACTCAAACATGTATGGATGACATCTAAAACCTCTTCAGGCATGTTTTTGATGAATAATCACTCTGAACTGATATGTTGTCTTCACACTTCCTTGTGTTATCCTCCAGGTGCTTCAGAAAGCCTGCTTCATGCCGGAGTCGAACAGCCGGAAGCAGGTGCTGGTCACATACACCCAGACGGTGCAGGTGTTGGATGAGATGATGCGTAGAAGCTTCAGTGACTGGACTCAGGGCCTGGATGGACACGCCTTCACCAAACTCGAGCAGACTCTGATGGTGCGCTCTAAAGACCGCAGTGGACGCTTGGAGCTCAACTTTGACACGTACGTAAAGGGATTCACACAGACTAAACCAAGCATACCCAAAGTCCGGCCCAGGGGCCAATTGCGACCCGAGTACAAATTCCCACTGGCCCGCAGATTCAGGAATAAAACTAATTATGTGTGACCCGTCAGTATTGAGTGCGTACATATCACACAGTGCACATCAATATCCCAGTGATCGGGTTTTATGAGTATTCCGGTTTCGTCATAGTGCATGTATACGCAGTATCCGTGTTTCAGTATCCCCAATAAGGCAGTATCCCAGTTATGAGAAACCAGGATAAATACACCACATTGATTTCACAGCAGCAAAGGTGCTCAAGCATCAGGACTGCACCCTAAACAAACTCAAAGGCACAAACAGCACCCGCGTTTTAACATTGTTCTACATGTGTCCACTGTCTAAACAAAGCGCAGTGTATCTTAGGTGATGGCGCAGTAAAAGCATAAAGTTATTTATCAAACCAAAGAGCATGTGTTTAATGCACTGCCTTTAATATAAAGAGGAGTAAATGAAGAAAACAAAAATGAAACTTGAGCGTGTGTGAGTCCACACGAGGATCAGCTGTGCTCTTGTTCATTTGCACATTTGTGTGGAGTTATAACGGAACATCATATAGTAGCCCGCTTTGTTTTTATATATGAATTAACATAGATATGAAGTAATTTAATATTGACTTGGGTCGTGAAAGAAAAAAAGTTTAGGAAACTTATTTAAGTTGTTAAGTTGCACATTTGTGTGGAGTGACCTCTGCAGTCTAAAGGGCCAAACAAGGGGAACCGGTTTATTTGTTTCAGTAATGAATGAATTCTAAAATCTCAGTGAATTCATTTTATTGTGATTATCAAAACCACAGTTTCAATGTTCACTTTTTCATGTTTTAATCTGTATATCATTAATTTTCTTTTTGAAAGCCATTTACAATAAAAAGTAAAAAAAAAAAAAAAATAGTTCATTTGCATTTAATATTAATGGTTCAAAGAATGATCAGGCCGAATGGCCTGCCCCACACGTTTGCAAAAAGTTTGGACACCCTTGGACTAAGCTATATAAAAGTGAGGGCCATGTCACTACTACTGCCTGTTTCTAACCAGGATGTAAATTTATAGCCTAACTTACAAAACTAGAAATGGCAAGGTCATTTTTTTGTGAAATCTATGTCTAAACTATGTTTTAGAAGATATCATGAAATTTTACAAAAAACCTTACTTACTTTTTTGTGACATTATAATTTTACTTTGTGGTTGGACACAGGTAACAGATGACATACACAAGCAAAATGTGTTTTCCTTGCTCATAAATTGAGCATGCATTTTGGATAGAATTTTCTGTGCTGATGAAATAGGTAGAGGTGTTCCATTTTTCTTCCTGTTTCTGTTTTTTGTACTTTGATAAATATTGACCACAGGTACTGTCCCACCAAACTAAGTCCCAATAAAAAACATGAGAACCTGTCATATGCAATTAAATACTTGTCTTTCACATATATTTTGCATTATTCATTGGCGTTTGGATTCTTTTAAACATACACCTTGTGTGGTTAGGGGCCTGTGGAAGCTGCTCTCTGAGGTTCATTACTGGGAGCGGCTGAAGTTCGAGATCCCTCAGAGTGTGTCAGACATCTGTCGTGACAGAGCAGACTATAGTAGCCTGAGGGGAAGAGTAGTGCGTCTTATTAGGAACTACAACAGGTTAGTACACAACAGTATGACAGTATTCTCTGATGCTACTTTACTATTTGGACATTTTTTGTCTTTTAGTATTATCGGAATGCTTTCTTCTGTTGAGCGTGAGCTGTTCTGTGATCGGATAGATTTCCTTGATCGAAAGTTTGGGCCTGGCCTGTCCAAACATACGTGGCTGTCCAAGGGAGCATCCAATGTATTTGTGCGGGAATGTCTGGTTCATGTGGACAAGGTGCATGGCTCCTCTGTCTAAGGGGAATATATACTATGCTTTTCTATTCCCTTTTGTTACATCTCGCTCTTCTTGTCTCTCAGTTGCACACTATTGTGGAGGAATATAAATCAGCCAACCTCTCTATCTCCAACCTCTGCTGTGAGATCAGTGAAGCACTGTTGGTTCAACTGGATGGGAAGACAGTTTACAGGTAATGAAAAATCATGACAGACATATTTCATGTGCAAGGTATTCTTACTTACAATATCAATATGAGAACCTAGTGCTGAGATGGGTGTTCTATACTTTCTGTTTTAGTATGTGTTTTTTACAGGGATCTGGACTTTGAGAGTGAACAGAGTGCTCACAGGAAGAGCCAGCTTCAAATTCTGCAATTCGCACACCAACAAATACTTCAAATAATGATCAACATCTATGAGATATTTGCTCATGATGGACCTGCTGTATGTTCCCTTATTCCATGTCATTTGACCTGGAGTCAAGTATAGTTTTTTTTAACATTTCTTTGCTATTGTTCTTTAGGTGCAGGAGCAGTGGTGTGCGTATGCTGAGAAAGTTGACAGTCTGATAGAGGAAGCTCTGAGAATCAACATTAAGACCTCCATCCAGAAGTTGGCCAAGGCTATCAATGGAGACAACAAGACCACGCCCAACCCTCTGTTTAAAATCCTGGTCACTCTGAACCACGAGAACACCCAGAGTCCGCCCAAGGTTCTTGCTCAGCACTTCTACTATCAGAATTTCCACAATGCAATGAGCATCATTCATGTTTTTATTTTTGCACAAAATCTTCATATTTTCAACTTTCATCTACCAGCATTCACCAGCATTACAGCTTTGTAACACTCCTCATAACTGTTATTGGTTCACATTTTTAAAATAAATCATTGAAGAAAATATGTATTATGTGGGGATGAGAATTTTTGGTTGCATTATCAATTACTAATATTCTAAATGCTTCATGAATTAGGCCCATAGATTCATAAATCAGTGTAATAATAATGACATTTTAATAGATTTTTCTTGTGTGTTAGGTGGAATTCTCTCCAACACTAATCAAACTGACCCAAATCGTGGACATTCTACCTCACATCACAGAAACCATCTCTGGGTTTAAACGACTGCCTCATCTTCTGGACCTCAAGAGCTCACAGCAGACTCCCATACATGCCAAAATAGGTAATCAGACTTTTCAATGAGCATTTCATTTATTTTTTTTTAACTTTTTAATTATGCTTTTGTTCCATGATTGAACATTTGAGTAGTTCTTTATATCTCTCTTTTTAAGGTAAGGTGTGTTCATTTTCTTCCAAGGGGTACAGCACTTGCCTGTCTCCATGGAGATGCCTTTGCTTTGGCTGAAAAATTCCACAGTAACCAATCTTGCACGTATTCAATTATAGGTGTTTTATTGCTCAAAAAGATCTTAAAACGAATGCATTCTCACATAACTTGACCAGGTGGCACCAACTGCTTGTCTCCACGAAGATGAAACGTTAAAAACTGCTATACTGTGGAACATTTTAGGCGAAGCAATAACTTCTCACCTATGAATCATTATGTTATAATTTGGACAATCTCTATATTGATCTAAAACAACATATTGAAATAAGTCCACTGACTTGTGTGATAGAAATCTGCAGTACCCAATGAGAGCTGATGTTGACCTAAACGTCATCACAACAAAAAGCTATGCAGCAGTCAGTCCCTCTTATGAATAGCTGCATATCACACTATTGAGGCACAGAGTTTTGGTGTACCAAAATGACTACATAATGCTGCCAAATCCTGCGTGTATCAGTGAATAAGAAAATAAAATTGGAGAATGAAATGAGTAGAGAGCAGTGGGTGTGTACCGTGGCAGTGAAAACAGGGTTGTTCTGCAAAATGCCGTCTTGAACATAAGCGATTAAAGACTGCTCAAACTTGCACAAATCATTCCTAAAACAACTTTGGGTGAGTAAATAGAGATGGAAAACTTCTAGGGTTTTCTAATGGACATGGTTTTAAGCTGTTCAGAACAAAGGAACAATGCAAAATTCTAAAGTAGTTTGACAAGGTTAAAAATGCATAATTTAACCCCCTTTTGCATACATTTTTTATTATTTAAATTTATCTATGAAATCCTCAGCGCAAGATGGGGAGATAAAGAAGATCCAAGCAGCGATTGCCACAGGGATGAGTGCTAACACGAGCCACCTTCAGGCCTATCTCCAGACATGGGACAAGTACAGGGAGATTTGGGAGCTCAATAAAGACTTGTACATCCAGGACTACAACAGATACAGCCCGCCGGGCACCTTCGACGAAGATATCAATGGGTATGGTAAAGACCTTGCTCCAATCAATGTGACACTAATAATCATAGTGATAATTTGCAGCCGACGTCATCAACATTTCCTGGGGTTGTGATGTAGACTCTCCTATGTCTGAAGTTGTTATTCAAGCTAAACTTTAATCTGAGTTTAGCACAATCTGACCAGAAAAAGATCATTTAGATGGAACTACAACAGATGAGCTGATTTGAGCTGTTAAATAAGTCTGTCACACATAAAATGCATAGCTGGGGTTTATGTTTTTCAGACAGACAGGCAGACACTTATTAATTCCAAGGGAAATTCAAATTTTGCTGTTGCAGATGATGTTGCTGTAGCATTTCAACTAAGACAGGCAGACACTTATTAATTCCAAGGTTGCTGATGTTGCTGTAGCATTTCAACTGCGTGTCTTGCCTTTGTTTCTCAGTCAAAGATCTCATTGCAATTTAACAGGAGGACTGGTCAGGGAGGGTCAGTGTCAGGGCAGTTTAAGGACAGGAATTGCCAAAGTGCCCCTCCTCTGTGTCCTGCATCTAAGCAACAGTGTCCATTGGAAACCAGATAAACACACCAGGAAAGGCATCTCAAATGTCCATAGCTAACAACAAACAAACAAACAGTTCATTTCACACAATCCAACAGCCCCTTGTGTTCATTCTCTCAAAATTTTCTTTCTGATGATCTTCTGCCACATGGTGTAAACAAACCTGTAGCTGCGAAATGTTTTTGACCTAAACAAACCTCTGTCCCGCTGCCATGCTCATTTCACAAAATCCACAGTTGTATTCTTTGAACGGGACATACTGCACTTGGTTAAAGTTGGTTAAAATCCCATGATAAGATGTTAAAAACTGAGCTCAAAAAACAAATAGTGTCAAAATCTAAAGTGTCAAAATCTGCTGTGTGAGCCAGGTATCCACAGAAGTAGCTGGCCACTCCATGCCATGCCTTGGAAATAGAACATTTTAATTCAAGACTACAAACGTTCATATTAATCACAGACTCCTGAAAATGTGCTGTTAAAATTAATTTTGTATTTTTTGGTAGTTATTTCTAATGTGTGCGTTGTGGTAACTAATAAACATTCCACATTAGAAATACAGTATACCCCCAGCATGATGTCACTGCAAAGTATCATTAGACATTCTGTTAAAAGATACTGTTGGCAGATTCTTTTTGAATAGTTTAAGTCTTTTACTCAATATTTAGGGTTACGGTCCTGTTAAGTCATGATGTACACCTGGTTTCTTCCTCTAGTCCTGATCTAGTCCTGATTTAGTTCTGAGTTTAGTCCCAGCTAAGTCCCAGTTTTGATGTGGTGTGTGGAGCAGAGTATTCACAGTCAATTCAATATATACGGTAACTTTGTTTATCAGATTAAGTCTAACTGGAGTCACAGAGCTTCTAACAGAGTAGTGCTTTCAGTTAGCTTCACACTCCCAGGGAATCTTGATGATATCAGCTGCAAAGTATCAATTACTAGTCAGATGAAAAGGAGAGGTAGAGTGCGTCACTGGGTCACAAAAAGTAACAGGTAGCAGTACAGGTGCTCTATGTGGGTCAGAGTCTTTTATTACATGAATGGACGCCAACACGTCTCGACTAGCAAAGTGGTCTTCATCAGGGCATAAGGGTGATACAGAGCACACAGGTGCTTTTAAATACTATTACAATCACATGACAAAATCACATGACTAAAGGAAAAAAACAATGTTGGCCAACCATGAAGAAAATATAAGTGATGAGCAGACCCACACAACAACCACAATGAGACATATAAGGCATGTTGGAGAAGGGTAGGTGTATCCATCACGTATGCATAACTCTCAAAAACACATTCAATAATAGGACAACACTGGGACACAGATCAAAACATATCATACACAACAAGGAATTCCCAGGAGAATATTAAAACATTTCTTTTTAGAGAAACATGGAATAATCCAAATTGTTATTAAGGCCTGGATGTTGTGTGGCCTTTAGTGTCACAATCCAAAAAGTTTCTTTTCTTTTTGAG
Source organism: Scartelaos histophorus (assembly GCA_000787155.1). NCBI lineage: Eukaryota > Metazoa > Chordata > Actinopteri > Gobiiformes > Gobiidae > Scartelaos > Scartelaos histophorus. The sequence goes on along the minus strand of KN490560.1, from coordinate 6,881 downwards.
ACAAATAACGGAGTCCATCACCCCCTCTGATGTTTGGAAGGAAAACCTCAATTACCATGACTTTTAAATGGCTGACTTTACACTGAGTGGAGGACTGAAAATGTAGAGCCACTGGGTAATTGTTTTTTTTTGTTCTGATGGTGTTTTCACAGAAATGATCCTTAAGTCTTCTTTTCATCCACCCTATACAAAAGAATCCACAGCTGCAGTCCAAATGATACACCACATGTGTGGTATTGCAGTTTGCAAAATGACGACATGTAAAAGTTTTTTGTTCTGACGAGTCTTTAAAACATGTACCTTTATTAATGTAGGCACAGTGATTGCAGGCACCACACTGAAGCGTACCAACCGGTTTAGGAAAAAAATAAATATATATCTGCTGGTAGATAGTTTTTCACAAGTTGATCTTTTAAATTTAGTCAGTCAGTGTGTCTCAGGTTTGTACCGTAGCCCACTTTCATTTCTGCCAGTAAGGGCCACATGCTTTATCAATGACTAGTATTTTGTTTTGGCATAGTGAAATTCTCCCTGATTGTGTGGCAGGTACAAAGAGAAGGCAGGTACTGTGCAGCAGGAGGAGACAGTGGTCATCGTGCGATTCGTCATCCTGGACTGTTCCCCTCTTAAGTCAGCCTTGGTGCAGCACTGCAACGAGTGGCAGACCAAGTTCACTGGGCTCCTGTGTGACATCGCCAGCACTGGACTCAAGGAGCTCCATGCCTCTTTGCACCACAACGCCAACAGGTACATCTGAGGGACAGAGGGAGGGGACACAATCTTTTCATTGGGAAGTTTAGATTGGAGGTTCAGAACATAATACTCTATAGGTCTTTGATGCTTGAAGAGAGGCATTCGTTGAGGCTTAAAAATTATTATGCTAAATCGATTTTTTATTTTTTTTTTTTACCTTTCTACCATGTTATAACATTGTTCACCCATCAAAAACTCCATAAATATTAAAATAAATAATGCAAAACTGTACACAACAATTTGACAAACCTGGTGCGATGTGCATGTGTGATTGTCAAGGGATGCACTGTGTTGTGATAGTGCTCTGAAGGCTGAGTGACTTAATGCGAAGGAAAGGGAGGGGAGACTCAGACTCAGCGTCATAGACCATAGACCATATATATGAATGGACATAGCTAACATAGCTAACGCGAATGGACATAGCTAACGCGCTAGTCGCCGCGTGCCAAACAGGAAGTCCGACAGGAGGCTCTTCTGGCTCCTTCTGACTCTGGCTCCCATTGACTTACATTGGGATCTTGTCGCTCTTCTCTCCGTAACTGCTGCAGTGATCCTCTTCATCTTGGTCTTAAAATGTTCTTATTAACCCGCTCTACATGATCCTGAATTTTTTTTCACTATTTTGTTAGTCAAAAAAATCCTATTCATAACATAGAGCCTGGCTCCAGATTCGCTCCTGTAACTGTTAGCATCGCGAGCCTCATTTGAGCGGCTATGGGTGACGTCACACTCGCTTAGTCCACTTTTTTATACAGTCTATGGTTACGTATTAAACATTGATATATAGTGAAATATGTAAGAAAATAACATTCATCATTTCCATGATTGACTATGCTTAGTATTGGACTATTTGAATAGGCGGCATATTTACAAAATAAGTACACTCTCCCACCTGTGTCACTATATTATTCATGTTTCAGTCTCCTGTCATTGGTATTTTGAGGAGTTTTGACCATTCAATAAGACATTTTGTTTGAATTGTTGCTATGGCAATGGTGAAATTCATGAATAGTCTGACTAAATATTGTGATGTCATCTAATACCCTTATGTGACCCAACATAAATAACATGTTTATGCTGTTGTAGACTAAAGCGTGCTCCACAAACACTGGAAGAACTTGGTGAGACCCTAAAGCTCTTGGATTCCCTGAAGAATGATTTGCCAAAGATAGAGGCTCAGATCCCTGTAATCCAAGAACAGTTTGCCCTGTTGGACAAGCACGAGGAGCCACTGGAGCAGGAGGTGAGACAATTAAAGAGGAGGTATTGTGCATAATACATTTTTTTAACTTTCTACCATGTTATAACGTTGTTCCCTCATCACAGTATTTTAGCGATCTCTGTGCAATGCTCAGCCCACAAGCCTTCGTCACTCCACATGACAGTTGTCATTAAATATCCAAAAACATGACAAACCTAGTTTCATTAGAGGGATACATGCTGATTGTATTGTGATAGTGCTCTGAAGGGGGAGTGATTTTGCACGAGGAGCAAAAGGGGGGGCAGATTCAGGTTTAAATAGAAATCTTCTCATCTTCTGTATCACAGGTGCTTGACCTGCGGGAGGTGCTGAACGAGGAGTGGGTGTGGTTTCAGCAGGTTCTCATCGACTGTGACGCCAGCCTTCAGAAGGAAAAGGAGAGGTTCAAGAATGGTCTCTTGAGCTCATCTGAGGAGTTCAAGAAGAAGATCCAGGGCACTGTTGAGGAGTTCAACAGCACAGGTACAACGTCACTCCCTTCAACAAATTAGTTCCCTCAAACTGACATTGGTTAGACTAAAATTCCAGTTTTTGCAGCAGCTGAAATTAGTCTATTTCTGTGGTATTTTTGTTTTCTAAAGGTGTGATTCAGAGTGATTCATGCATGTTTGAGTAACCTTTTTTCTCCTGCATTCAAATGTTTTGTGTTAGCAATTTATACTCCATAGAAATAAAATTCCCCTTCTTTAATTCATCCAGAATGATAAATGTCTTGATAGAATAAATACATGTAACAGCTGGCTAACATGTTCTACATGTTTCAAGATATTTCCTTAAAAAAGATGAGTTTGTTGGAGGTCACATACCTCCCTCTTCCCCAGATAAATATC
>KN490559.1:54949-70609 GCA_000787155.1 Scartelaos histophorus | reverse complement strand
AGTGTGTGTGTGACCCATGTTGAATGGTCTTGCTGATGGTCCAGAACACGTCTGTCCAAACAGGATGAATCATTATGATGGGCACGTTGCATCTTCAGTAATTGCGTGAGGGACCTTGCTGTTGTGCTTGAATTTGTTTGTGTTGTTCCTTCAAGGTCCACTGCCCCTCCAAAGGACGGCCACTCCTTTGGCCCTCACCAGTGGCTCCACAACATGGCAGACTCCAGCCGAGCAGAAAAAGGGGTCCAGTCCCTGTCCCGGCTGACTGGCACGTCGCTCACATTGTGTGGATGGATGGGACAGAAGGGAGTAAACACATGTAACAAATAAGCACACACTCATGTGGAACATGGCCACTTATTTAGAACGCCAGAGCCATGCAGTCCTGCTGCAGGGGACACGGCTCTCATCTGTTTACACATTACCTAAATTTACCAACAAATGCACAGCGGCAGACTTTTATTTGTTCAGCTCGAGGGAAGATATGGATTTATTATTATTGTACTTAAATACTGGGAACATAAGTAACTTTACCTCCTCAAGTTACCTGTCACCAAGACAGTGCTTGTGAATATTTGGTAACTTTGAAACAATTCCAACTTCATATTTATCTTACTTTATATTTATTAAGAGTAAAAGAAGAGTAAACTGTCAAAACCAAAGAATTTAAGAGTTCACTTGACCCTGAAAACTTCGTAATATTTGCGCTGTAGATGTGTATTTCTTCAGTTCTGTTTTACAGCCAAGTGAGAGCAGTTTTAACTCAGCAACAACAGCTGCTCTTATTTATGAGCGATGAGAAAGTATTTAAAAATCAATGCTGTTCCAAGGCCCCAAACAACATGACACCAAACATTTCCTCATAACTCTGCAAGCAGCATGCTAATGCTAACTCAGCAATGGTTGTGGCTACAAATCCAGGACAACACAGAATTTATGCTCTTGATTCTGATGGAATAAACACAAGCAGCCTTCTATGGGACCTTCCTGTAATGATAATTCTGTCTGCCGTAACTGGTAAGCTGCAAATTTTTGCAAATTTGCCTATAGAATATAATCTATTGATTGTTCTATTGTCTATTAATTGTTTTCACTTTGTTATGATGTGTTCAATTATTTAAAAAATATATATTTTGAAAAATGATTTTATTTATTTTTAATAACACATAAAAAATTACTCAAGTAGTTGTTAAGCCCATCTGGGATAACAACCAAACCAATTCTTTAAATGTGTAACTGTGTAGTCCTTTAATTCAGGAGTTAACTCAGAAAAGACTTTGAAACTGCACCATCCATTTTCCTAAACAACATACGGCTACGCTAATAAACAAAGCTATATTTTGCAGTTGCTGCATGGGCCCATATGCCTGTTCACCGCCCATACAGCACAGCAGTGAACAGCAGGTGGCTGCTAGACAAGGATTAAAAGTGTGCTGGCTATGGCTGTGGCCTGTCGTCCTTTGATAGAAGCTAACAAATAACACTGTGGAGGGACTGTGTTTCCTGGTGCTTACGCTCATACATTTTCAGGCCTCTAATTTGCTTTTTGTCCCCAGCGATTTGATAAATGTTGCAAATTAACTGTAACAAATTCTCCACCTGTTCCAGTATCCCTGTGTTTATGTAAGCAGGTATATTTAACAAACCAATAAATTACTGCAGTAAAGCCGCTCGGATCATAAAGAATATGTGCCATTGCTCTTAAATCAAAGTAGAAATGAAGTGGCCTTGAGTACTGCTGACGATTACATATTGTGGCCCCAGAATGTTTTTACATACATGCTTTGAGGTGGCACTTACTATAGCAACACACAGTACACAGTACAACTACATCTGTAATAGTGGTGAAGGTCACTGATGTCAAAGAGCACAGTATTCAGTATGACAGTAATTAAAGTAGCCTATGGCAGTGTAAAACCCAATCAAGACAGCCTACGCTTAGGTGGGTTATCAGTGGGAACAACAATTTCCCCATCAAACTAAAACATGTACTCTGCAGTACAGTAATTATACTTTACTATGTGTTGCTGACCCAGATGTGCTCACTGGGTCCCAGTAATTGCACAGTCCAGCATTACCTCTTGAAGAATCAGTCAAATGCAGATAAACTATTATGATTAAATTCTCTATCCACTGATTGGAAGTATGGAACTGGACCATGGAAAAAGAAAACCACACCTTGTTGTGCGTTGTTTTCTCTTTCTGTCTGCATTTTGCTATCAGCACAAAAGGCACATATCCAAGTGTGAGTGGCGTCCCAGCAGGCCACAGTGTAATTAATCATAATCCATCAGTGTCACTGACAGCCTTGAAAGAAAATATGCCAGTTTGTATTTCCCTCTTATGTATTTGAATGTTTACCTATATTATGCTATCCTACTTTAATTGCAAATGCACATGTAATGCCATAAAGTGACACCGGCATCAACATTCTAAATAGCTGCGCTTGACAAAAAATACCTTGCTATGTCTGGTGAATAATTCATGATCTCACTTTCTGTGTATTACTGGATGTAATTATTGCTTAGCAGTGAAGACAGTCATTAATAGTAATTTACTGCCATTTTCAATCAACAATCAAACAACAACAATCAAAGCGTGTCCTGTGCTCATGTTCTCAGGTCAATCTGTATGTATTAGCAGACCAAATATATAACCTTACAAAATAAAAGAGTCATTCTGCAAATTCTTGAGAGGAATAATAACTCCAGACACCCATGACAAAGGAACCTACTGTTCCAGCAGGCACTGGTCAGAACCACACAGGCCTGTGTTAATGCTTCTTGGCATTGATCGAAGTTTAGTACCAACATCCTACACTCTGCTGAACATGGGAGACTGATCACTTCTACTATCCTTTGCAGAAAAGACGAGACCATGGACAGAGATTATGTTAATGCCAATCAAGATGTTTGACTTATTAAGGAACGCTACAAAATTCAAAGTACATCTATGATAGACGATCCCATCTTCTAAAGAACCACATGAAACATCTGCTGGGCACAGCATGTGAAACTGCAGCACCACCAGCCCAGTAAAACACAGCAAATACATTATAAAGCATCTACTACATTCATCTAGACGGTGACTCAAACGTTTCAACTGCCTCTGTATTCAGAATGCTCACAGCACAGGGGACTAAAGACTGTTTTAAGACACATTTTGTTGTGGCACCTCCCAGAGAGCAAAATCTCAAACTGCAGGTTCAGGCAATGGGAGGGGCCTGATAGTGTATTCTGTATTTAGCTTTATTTAGTGGCCTCAGGCTCAGCATCATGTGATTGTCCCTGCAGTCACACGAGAAGCACTGGCTGAACTCTCTGTACACAGGTTCTATCATTTGTGCATTGACCCAGTACTACGGTGCTTTCTTAGGAGTGTGGGTCTCTGTGCCAAGTTAGTTTAACACTTAAAAATGGAAAGCAGAATCATAAATCGTGTGACACAGCTTTAAAATTAAAAGATGTCTCCATAATTGAAAATGATAAAAATGTGGCTTGAACATTTTAATTTCTATTATTTATTGCTATAGCAAAATGACAATATAACTTCCAAGCTCTGTTTTAATTTTTTGTGTGTTTTTTGTTCACTCTGAGGTCATGAGAAATGATTTACTTCTCATTATATTAACTTACATTTTAACATATGTTTTTAGAATATGTTTAAGGCTTTAGGTTATTGTGTCAGTGGCACAAATGGTCTTTAATGTTATGTCCACTTCAAGACTCAGAAAAGGTTGAATTTGGGAGACTAGTTAATAGTTTTGAAAAGTTTCCTTTCTTTGTGCAGTGAAGTCTGGTGGGGCTTGCGATGGTCATGCAGAAATCACAATGATGCGACTGCAGAGCTTTGGTTTAGTGAACCCCCAGTACAAAAGCTCCAGAGTCATTTTTCAGGCTATACAGCTGTGATGTGATGGGCCTTGGCTAGCACCAATACGTCATCATAAAAGCCACTCAGTGAGAGGCTGATAGCACTGCAGCGCGCACACACAACTCCTCCATCTGCTAATAAAGTGCACATTTACTGGTCATGGAATCTGGCCTGCATAAGTGTGCACAAGGCAGCTGAGTTATAGTTATGGACCTCGAGGGGAGAAACGTTTAGGTGCTCCTTCAGAAAACCACATATCAAACCCACACAAACACAGAGAACTGAACAATCTGACAAATGCAACTCTAACTGTATTCAATATAAAAAGAATAATTAGGAAATAATATTGACTTCCAGATTTAGGTTTTATGTTGTGTAAGTGTCTTATCTCTCCTGAAGGAGTTGATGTAAAATGTTATGGTATTTTATGTGCTGTTTTTGCGCTTTAATGTGAAATTGACTGGACACTCAGAGGCATAAATCAAATTTTGGTGTGACCAAATGGAAAAATGATTGGTTGCTGTGACGATGGGATAGACATGAGGCCGTTATCTTGTTTTTCTAAAGTCAAAGCAAAAGAATTTCGTAAGTTTTAAGTTGCATCTTATGATGCGTCCTTCAGTTTCTGTAGAAAACTGCAGACTGCAGGATACACAGGTGCTTGGAAGCCGAGGCTAAGATGATTGCAGGATGGGCCCACTATAAGCCTATATGACAGACATTACAGTTTATTCCCCCATTGTAGCCACTTTATTTCAGTTTTAATCACCGGTTATGTGGAAAAACCACAGATTTTAGGTTTCCTTAGTAGCCCAATCTGCTCCCAAATTCCCCTGTTCCATATGACATAACCGAGTCAGTGTTTTACCGTCAATAGGCTTCTGCTATGTCTTAAAAATAGCCAGGTTTCTTCTTCCTTCATTATGATTTCTTTTTTGCAACATCCGCCCTTGGGACAAGTACACTCACTGATGTCACGGAGCAGCTGCACCAGCCAATGTGCCATTCTTTAAAGAGCTTTTAGGCAAGTAACTCGGTGCTCATATTTCTGTAGCTCCTGTCCTAAAAAGAGAAAGTTCACACACAATTTTTCAAAATATGAACTATGTAGGTCTTAACCGTTTAATATGCGTTTTAAGCCATGTTACAACATTGATACAACTTCAAAAATGTACCAGTTTTATTTCATTTGCTCTTTTTTAAAAATTATAATTATTAGACAGACAACATCTCCATCTTTGTTCCACCTTAAAACGACATGAAGTTTTCAGATTAACAGCCAACTTTTTACCTTTTGTTCAGTAGAAATGGGCAAATCCAGTGCCAGAATGATCCAGACCAGCTTTCTGTTTAAAAGAAGAATTTACACAGGGTTTGTGGGTTAAACATTTGAATAAAACAAACAAAAAAACACAACTCCAGGTATGTTTTGATGAGGAAACAACATTAGACCATATACAACAGCATGGGCCCTTTAATGGCACCTGTGAAAAATGCTTGCCTACATTCCCCACATCTCCAGGACCTAAACTGGAGTGAAAGGTTTCGTGTCTTCAGCTGAAAATATACAGTATTGCCCGGAGGATAAAGTTTTCTCCCACTTTGAGGAGGAAGTAGGACACACTGTATATTCGTGCGTGCTGTGGGCGCTCCTTTAGCCTACCCGTGCGCGATGGAGAGATGGAGAGAGAGGGAGGAGAGCAGATGGAGAGCGGTGGACTCCAGCTAACTCCGGCTCCAGCGCTCCCCGAGAGGAGGGAAGACATGCGTAACCGCGGCGTCGCCTGAAAGACCGAACCAAAACGCCTGATGCATGACAATAACTGGAAATAACGCGTTACTTTGAGGGTGAATCGGCTACTTTTCTTCCAATCCCCGAGCGCATCTCCAGGGTTCGCGCAGGTGCTTGTGCAGTAAAGTTCGTCTTGGTCCACAACCTTTGCGCCTTCACGGTTTTCCTCCTGGAAGTCACCTGCAGCCTGCGTTAACTTCCTCTATCCCGTGTGTGGTTTTACGCGCAGGGACGGCTCCAAAGTTGGGGGGGTAGGCTGATTGCGACGCAGTGGAAAGAGAAGGAGAAGACGTCCACAAGTGCTGATTTCATTTCCAACAGCACCGACGGCACCACCGGAGAGGAGACGGGAGAGACGGGGCAAAACCGCAGGGGACCCAAGCGTTTTCTCTTCAAAAATGCACACAAGCGAGTAGACTATGCTGCGTTTAGTTGTGAACTTGTAACAAACTGGTGACATTTTAGCCCGGTGAGTGAAAAAACACAAAGTGGATATGCGTCTCTCAGAGGGATTTTAAAAAGGGGGGTTACATCTGTTCCCTATCCTTTTTTAGAAGCTCAAAATGGATGCCGACGACAGGCTGCGGAGACCCCACTGGATTAGCCACTTTCTCGCCGATTTGGGTGACATCTGAAGCCGTGTCGAGTGTACAAACTTTGGATTACCTACGCCGACAGAGCTGCAGGTGTAGGATGCAGTCTGGAGTGAAGACGCTGTCCGCAGGTGGAGGTGCGTCACTCTGCTGCCTGCTGCTTCTCTGGCTCATCTACTCCCATCTGCTCAGAGAGGGTAAGTCCACACAGAGGGAGCTATTAACGGGATCTAGCGCTTATTGTTCCTCTGGGGTGCAGGTGGACAAGGGTTTTCGATCCAAATGGCTGAGAAAAGCACATGAAGACGCTTTTTGTGACCTTGTAGGAAACTGATATTGTGCTATTTTACAAAAGACTGAAGTTTGAACCATATAAAGCTTCCTATATTACCTAAAAATGACTCTTGTCAGCTTTAATCCATTCTAGAACATTGTGAAAAGCATATCTGGGTTGTTTCATGTTTAAATAACCCTTTATTATCTAGATCTCCAAACCTCAAAATGCTCTGGTCCACCTTGTGATGTTAACAGCTCCTTTTACCTTTAGTTCAGTAGAGATTGACAATTCCAGGGCTGAACCCATCCACATGATTCAAGTGAAGATGTATGTAGTTTAAAAACACAGTGGTGCTCTTCTTGTATCACCACATGACATCACAAGGTGGAACAGAGTGTTTTCTGTTTGAGAGAAGAACTCTATAGGCTTTGTGTGTTAAACATGTGTGAATGAAACAAAATACAACACAGCTCCAGGTATGTTTTTGATGAAGAAATAACTTTATGACATAGATCAGAAAAGACAGTTATACGAGAGACTAAATGTGTCTAAATGTGTCTTCATTCATTTCCCAATAATAGCAAATGATCAAGCTCCAGGGCATAAAACAGAAAAGGAAAAGCCATAAACCACTTATTTTCAGTCCAATCAAACAGTCTCATTTTAGTAAAACTGACTTTGGCTTGAAAATGGCAATGGTCAGGACCCAACAAATGCTCAATCTACTGTTCGATCTGTCACAATAACACATTTGAAATACAATTTATTGCTACAAAGAAATATAATGATAATAATACTGAAACTACCTCATGCCACTGACATACACACATGCACAATGATGCAAAGTAGTGCCATAAAAGCATTATTTAAATAGCCATAGAAGCCACTTACTCAACCCTCTATGGCCCAAATCTTATTGTATTACAACAAAAATAACAAAAAATTCCCCACTTTTGCATAGAAAAGCTAAACCCGATAAATACTGAGAACACAAATATGTCATTGCAGAATCACACATTGAATGATAAGCCGATATAGTCATTATCCTTACAGGTCTACTAACAGCACATATTTACTCGCCCTTATATTTACCCCAAAAAGCTTGGATTTGAAATGGGATCCCTCTGTGCATAGCCTGTTACTGTTCGAGTAAATCAGACATCAGAGGCGAAAGCTACAGAGAATCAGCTTCACACAGAGTCCAGACATTTGTGTAATGTTTGTTGTTGCTGTGTATGTCAAACAAGCTCTGTGTGCATGAAAATGAATTTCCCCTTGGGGACAATAAAAGTCTAAAGTTAAAAGACGTTTAGACCCTTGGGTTTAGGGGCAGCTTCAGTTTGAATAATTTTAGCCCGACATTAGACAGAATGATAAGAGGTTAATCTGCTAATCATGCTACTTTGAAATGCCAATCAGACATGCCACGCACAGAGCTCTGATGAAGACATAAGCCTAGTGCTGCCCTTTTTTAACTTTCCAGTTGGCCTTTGTTAGAGATCATTCATGCGTGCCCTTTAACTCACTGTTGTTGTGACTTCTGTGACCTAACCCAGGCTGTAGCTTCTGAAAATCTGCTCCACACAGACACACAGAGCACTCGCTTTAATGACTAAATATTGCATCATTGAGTCTAAATAGTTCCTCTATAGGGATGCACAGACAGGCCTGTTGTACCTGCTAATGACTTTATGAATTATTTGAGTACTACACTCCAGGACACTTCTGTGTTTAAAAATAGGTGTGTCCTAGAACTAATATCTATCTCCTAGAACTAATATCTATCTGTGTTTCTCCTGATAAGACAAGAAAGTACAAAAAAGCTCTTTACCGTGTTTCAGTGGACAGACTTCCGCCTTCATCGAGGTGTCTCTTATCAGCTGTTGTTCCAGATATGATCAGTTTGACGGATCATGCAGATTGTTGCTGGCCATGTGGACAACAGAATATAATATTCCAAGAGAAAACCATGTTCTAAATATATCCCAAAGCTAATGCCTTTAGAGTTTTAATGGAGGTGGAAGTGGCGACGATGAGCTCACTGTGTTTGTCATGGATCTAGTCAGACTTTTGCACAGAGCCAATCGGCTCCAGTCGAGCAAATGTGCAGGATCAGGATCATTTCACAGTTGCAGTTCAGGTGATATCACGGCTGAGACAAATGTTTGTTTCCCTTTGTGAGGAGAGTGAGTTCACATTGTGCGTGAGCTCTGACCAAACTCACTTTTTCAGCTCAGCCTCTAAGGCCTTGTAATGCAGTAGTTTGTTTGTAGTTATTGTTTATAACTTAACAATTCAGAATGAACTGACATTGTTTAAAATCATCATGATATGAAGGCCTGTCATGACACTGGTGTGTTAACGTTGTGCGTCTTCTTGCAGTATGGATATTGAGTCATTATGACAAATTATCATCTGCATGACACACAACCTCATGAAACAGACATACACATTTATTGTGCTTTCAAATCTTTGAAACCCCTCAAACTCTACTCCCACTATTACTAACAAATCCATTTATGCAATTACATTTTCACGCTAGTGCCCATTACCAGTGGATGTTCCGGGGCTGCCATTGGCTGCCTTCCACGCCACTAAACAGTGTGTCACTCTAAAAGGCTAGAACAAGCTTAACGTGCTAGGACACATAGGGAGATGTCGAACACTAAGTTTGCAGATTAGATCTTTAATCAAGCAGTGGCCGGCAGTATAATTACCGCTGTGGAGGAGGGATAGTGTCTTTGGCAGTGTGCCGAGTACAAAAGTAGACAGTGATGTGAAAAATGAACTGTCCGTGGCGTGCGTTGAAATGTGCTCCTTTTGCTTCTCGTTTGCTGTATCTTAAAATGCCTTGTCTCTCCCACCTGTTATTGTAACCCCTGAATGAAGCTTTTACCATATTATGTGAAAAACCTCCCTCCTCAGACATCTCTTATGGGCCAATTTTCTGTTGAAATGGGCATGATTAGAGCTTTATTGTGTAATAATTACTTAATGAGTCCACTCCATATCTCTCTGATGTTCCTTGATTGTCAGAAATGTGCTCATACCTCTTGTCAAAATATTCTTGGCCATTTACTCACTTCATGCTCAGAGCAGTGAGCTGAAGTTTAAGAATGGAGCATGGAATATTCTTGTACTCTTGAAGTCCTTTTGAAACAGGCCACCCTGGAATATGAATGCATTTTCCTCCCAAATCTCATCTCTCTGCTGCGAACAATTTTTTTAGTAGTTGACTAGTTACCAATATATATTATTTTTAATAGACAAGACTCATTGCCATGCCCAGGGTCCATTGGGGAGTTAGGGTTAGGGTTAGTTTTTAATATGTTGAAAAAGACCAAGTAAGCCAAGCTGCATGAATTAATGAGCGTTTTTTTCTGCTTGTTTTGCAAAAGACCTGCAACATACATGGAGCAGAGAAGAGGCGTCAAGCTTTTGCTCTTTACAGTCTGCATGTATCAGACGTTAACCATGGATGTGGCAGTCAGTGAAGTTTACAAGTGTATTAACCTTTTACTCAGAAGCGCTCTAATGCAAATGACAGCTGCACTTGTACTGTACTCTATTCATGATGGGCACATTTTAGTCACCATTTAGCACAACCCCAGAAGGTAATTTTCTCATCACATTTTTGCCAGATTTGGTGCTGTTACAGGGGAACTATGGTTATGAAGTTTGATCTCAGGCAAATTGAAATCAAATTCACCAGTTGTCCATCAGCAAGATTGCAGCTCTCCACAGGGACCGGAGTGAGCCGGGAAACTGGAGTGAGAGTAGTGGACCGGTGGGCAGGAAGGTACGGCCTTGTGAAGAGCCTTGGCTATAGCTCATCTGTCACAGCTCCCAAGACAGGAAATCAAAGCACAGCAGACCTGCCCGAGCACACCATTGGGCCAGTGCCCGCTACAATAAATGGCCTGTCAGACGCTCGCCACGTTGCCAGTTTATTCAACGATAAATTTGAAAATGTCTGGATTTCCTTGCTTTCCGCTTCAGTGGTGCAGCCAAAGAGCAGTGGCAGCCCCTCTCTGCTTTACCGACCGCTCGCCTTGGGGACTGCTGTGAGTGTAGGTCAGTAAAGTGTAGAACTAATGCTCTACAGCAAACAGGAGCCCAACATAGTACAGACCATGACTTTAACTTATTATAACTTAAACTCAATTTGGGTGTCTCACTATCATTTAAAGGGCCTATTCCATGCTATTTTCTCATCTGTTATAATGTTTCCTCATCAAAAATGTACATGAAGTTTTGTTTTATGTGCACATATTTAACAAACTCTACTAGAAAAACACCTGTTCAACCTGTTTGTGATGTTATGAGGTGAAATAGGACGTCCTCCACTGTGTTTTTAAACTCCATACACCTTCACTAGAATCATTTGCCTAATAAAAAAAGGTTACTTAATGTGTGAATGAAACAAAACCCAAGTCCAGATACATTTTTGACGAGATAACAACATTCTAACATGTCTTAAAGCTCACAAGAGGATATTTAAAACACATACGATACCAAATGTGTTGAAAGGCTCCTCACATTTTTGCGTAACAACATTAAATAAATCCTTTAATGTCAGACTGTGGAACGTCCAAGACAAAGCAATAACATCATGAGACAAGTAGGTGCCCCCCACCCACACAGAAAATACACCTAACAATGTAAAGGCCTCAGGCACAAGACGTATTGACTGGCTCACTAAACACAGCTGTGAATGCAATAACAAGTGGTGAGTCATTGCACTGTAGAAGGTTATTGAATTTTTTGGTTTTGTGGTGAGTTTATGGAAGGAAACTTAAAATTCTTTGTTAATGTTTTTGAAGCAAGTACGTAATACATGACCGCATTTGGTTTTAAATGATTTTTGTACGTGACAGAATTGATTTGGAGAGCTGTGATGGAGTAAATAAATAATGTTTAAATATATGTCTTATATAGATCATTATTTTTACATTATGTTCATTTTGATTGTATTATTCATCTAAAATGACTGATAGAAATGGAAAAATCTGGTTACTTGCACTTCAGAGTTTCCCAAATGAAGGACAAAAACAATAACTTCATACAGTAATTTCTTAAAATACAACTTTGAGGAAATGAATGATGACAGTAAACCATTATAACATAGTTAAGGTTCTTAAAAGTGGATTTTGCATAATACAAAGTCTATGGACGCAGCCGAATGACAGCAGATAGGATTTATATAGGATGGACAGGATTTACATACAGGTAAGTTAATACAATGTTAAAACAGGTCCTTATGGTAACAAATGTTATTCAGTCGTGCATTCAAGCATCCTGAGCACATGTCGTAATTAGCGCGTCACGTTGAGTTGTTTGACGCTCCAATCTGTGAGTGTGGACGTAAATAAGTGTCCTGCAGAGGAGAAGCACATGTATCCTGTCAGGGCCCGGCTGCACAAGCTGTCGATGCCAATGACAAGCCTCTTATGAAATATGTCCACAAGCTGTGTCACTAAATTTCCACTGACTCGCACACTACGCAGCTTCATTTATTTTATCTCCATGGGCAGTCCAGTGCTGTGGCATTGACGCTCCTACTGCTGAGAGAAGAAGCCTCAGTTCTCAGTTTTGCGTCACACGGTGTTAGAAATGTTTGATCTTAATAAACATCTAAATAATAACTCATATTGAGAGTGAACAAAATACAGCAAGTATACATAAAAATATCTCAACCCAAGCCACAGAGGCTGCTGTTTAAGACCAAAACCCAAAGTTCCCTTTTCAGCCTCCAGCTCCTCTGGCCGACCCGTCTACGCTCTACATATGTTAAATTAACTCAGGCGGCTGTTAAATCAAGGTTATAGAGAAATATCAACCTTCAAGATACGACACCAAATATAGTAGCCACACTCATCAAAATCAGCAGCTCTGCTCATCAGCTCGAGACTCACACTGACCCACGCTCCTCTGCATAATGAAAAATCTGCAAAAATGACAAATTACAAACAAAGTCCTAATGTCTCCTTGGGTCTTTTCATGATGGTCATGTCCAGAACATCCAAAACTGATGCCTGAGCAATGCACCTCAGCTGTAGCCTTTTGATGCATAAGTTCTAGTTCAAGCTCTCCCCAATTATGCGATTGTCATAAGATCATGTTTTTGGAATAATGTCTGCGACTTGCAGCAGGTCCAGTGTCCTGCAGACTTGCACAGTCCAAAATGCAACAGAAATCAGGGGGCACTTGTTTAAAGTTGTGCTTTTGGTAATAGTAGGTGGTAACTGTGCTTCAAGCGCTGTTCCAAGCCAGACACTTTTTATCCTGACAAAACATCAGCGTTGCTATTACAGTTCCTTGTTCATTTTAAATACATGGCTGGCTGTGTGGGAGTGGAAGTCTTCACAGGACATCAGTCTGATGAATTTCAAACTCTTTGGTGGCTATTCTCTTTTAACTCACTGAACAGCCCCATCCACCCGAGCATTAAACTAATCAGAGCAGTAGAGACTCACTGTTTTTTGAAGTGAGAATTATCATTTCTATTCCTGTCGTCTTCGCAGGCAGGCCCCACTTTTGATTATGACCTTGGCTGTATAATGTAAGCAAATCATCCACGGCTCGCTACAGTATAGGCAGTAGCAATAATAGTATGAGCATCTTTATGGAACAAAATGAAAAGACTTTTTACAGCTAAATCAATTTGGCAGCACACAAAGCTCGTATTTCATCGGTGCATGAGTATGAATTCATCTTGGCCTGTCGGCGTTGGATCCCTTGTGGTTGAGAGTAGCGGACTGCTCTGTGCGTCAATGCATTGTTATTCTCTTTGGAGTGAAGTGTGCTTGAAACAACTCGATCATTGGCAGAGTGCTGTAAATAATTTGAGCAGTACAGGGCTTCTTCAGTGTGATATGTCTGTGTAAGTACATTTGAGTAAAATTTAGCGTATATTATTGTTTCTCAATAAGTATAAGTAGTGTTTGACCTTGTGGCAAGTAGCTAACAGCATCATTAGTCACAGTAACATTAGAAGATGATGGCAAATAATCAAAGCTGAGAGTATGTGAAATTGGAGCGATAATGAAAAGGCTCAAACATTCTCATATGTTGTTCTTTATTGACGTATTTTATTTTTTACTGGTTGTGGTGGAAAATAATGACCATAAATAAGTGGAAAAAGTAGATAGATTTGATTCTGGGCTTGAACATAGAGCACGTAAGGTCCTTGAATTGTGTTTTGTTTCATTCACACTTGTTTGACTAACTTTATATTAGTCTGTCTACAATTTCAAAGCTCAAAATGCTCTGTTCCACCTCGTGATACCAACCGATACCAATAGTTTTCAAGTTAATAGCTACATTTTACCTTTTGTTGTGGCTGAAATGATCCAAGTGACTCTAATGAAGGTGAGCACTGTATGACGACATGACATCACGAGGAGGAACAGAGGGATTTCCTTTTGAGAGAAGAACTACCATATTTTTGGGTCTATAAAGTGCACTGGATTATAAGGCGCAGTATCAAATAATATGTCAGTTGTGTCATTGTCCACACATAAGGAGCATCGGATTATAAGGCACAATAAGAGAAACAAAACGCGTGTCGGATAAATTTAACTTTATTCAGGTCATTTACAATAACTCTCAGTTGTACCTAACACAAAAATACAAGTTTAACAGTTGGTGATTTGGGCATCAAACATGCCCGGATCCCTCTCAACATTGTTCAGTTTTAACACTAAAATACAAAACCTGAAATCTGCATGGTGCATGTCTCTGAACAGGTGCATTTTGGGTCCTTGTACAGCACACGGTAGAACTACCGGTATGTTGCACAGTCGCCCTATATGTGGCCAACATATTACTCCTCCTGACTCGCCCACTAATACGTTATTAGACTAATGTGGACAACATCAAATTGGTTGGAGGTTAAACACAACCAAAGGTCAGACATAAGGCCACTGGATTATAAGGCCACTGTGGATTTTGGAGAAAATGTCATGATTTTAGATGCGACTTATAGTCTGAAAAATATGGTAAATATGCAGGGTTTGTGTGTGAATGCCAAAATATAAGACCAGGTATGTTTTTGATGAGGAAACAACATTATTATATAAATCAGACATATTATAATACTGGCCTTTTAAACAGAAAACTACCCCCTTAGGTTAAATAAGTTTTCCACATGAGTTTATCACAGGATCCAATTAGACTCACTATACGTGTTTTAACTTGGGTACAGTAACTGCACAGAAGTCGTCTTCCAGCTCCACTTTTGTTATCTGTTCCTATTTGCTGCAGGTTTCATCATGCTTAGAATGACACATTGCACGAGTCATGTGAACTGTGTTTTTGTTTGCATCCAAATATGAAGAGCAAAGTGAAGTCAAAGATGAAGTGTGTCACCGGGCCGTACATTCTGCTCAGCTCGTGTTGGCTTTTGGCTCTCCTGGCACTCCCAGCCTTTGCTCAGCCATAACCAATTATCTGTGTGTATCCTCCATTGTCATATTTCTGCAACCTGCGCTGATGATCCAGGACAGAACTCTATCAAAAGGAGCCATTGTGAGATAAACATGAGTAGGAAGTAGCTAAACACCGCTTCAGGGCTTGTGCTCCTTTGTTGTTCTTGGCGGGGAGGCACTTTAAGATTTTGTAGCTTGAAATGAAATCAAATAGCCCAAATAAATCAACTTCTAGAACAGTGTGAAAACAGCACAATGATGCATTTTGTTATAACAGAACCATTTGTCCACTTTATTACAGGCTTATAATTTCTGTGAAAGGCTTTAAGTCCCAAACGCCAACATGAAAAATAGTAAATGAAACTAAGCCTAAAAGAGAAGTGAAAATGTTGTTTTTATAAAGGTGATGCACTGTTAAGGTGCTGGCTTATCACCATCTCTCCTGTCTCCCTGAAACTGCTCCTGTCATTCTAATGATGCTCCTGTCTCTCTGAAACTGCTCCTGTCTCTCTGACTGTGCTCCTGTCTGTCTGAAACTGCTCCTGTCATTCTAACGATGCTCCTGTCTCTCTGAGGTTGCTCCTGTCTCTCTGACTGTGCTCCTGTCTGTCTGAAACTGCTCCTGTCATTCTAACGATGCTCCTGTCTCTCTGAGGTTGCTCCTGCCTCTCATATTAATGACTGGGTCTATGGCTC